>WTXC01000568.1:0-10320 GCA_022496195.1 Lactifluus subvellereus | reverse complement strand
TCTCGTCGCATCTCGATTTCTTCCGCCCTATAAATATCAACCCTCCGTTGATTGAGCGGGAGGGAATGACTCACAAGATCCATCTCCTTCAGGCCTGGATGCTCCACTAACATCGACATCGACGTCTTTGAGAAACGCAGACTTAAGAACATCTCCGTATAGCGGTAGAAGTGCGTGACGTACCAAACTTTGGCAGTAGTCGGCAATCACTATGTCGCCATTTGACAGCTGACCAGCGACGTTGTGCAGAGGCGTGTTTCGTCGGAAAAGCCAAAGTCGTGGAGACGCTCCTCCAATTCTTTACGTCCGGGTATCTTCTCTCTACCGCCGGTTCCCTCTTCTTCAAGAAGTTGCCGTCCCACACCTCAAGCCTGAGGGCAGGAACGTCGATTTTTGTTACTTCAATGATCTTCTCTTTCAAGTCGTGGACATCATTCCGGGGGGCACTTTCACAACAGTGGGTTGGCCCTTGTAGAGAAACTTCGAATTGGGATCGACGAGGAAGCAAAAGGCTCGCGTGGTGCTGGTGCTGGGGGCTGTCATGGGGCTGGCGCTGGGGGCTGCCATGGGGCTGGTGCTGGGGCTGCCATAGCCTTGCTTTTCGCAGAGGCAGCCATTCCTTTCGCTGCAGTGCTTTGTCTGTAGGATTAGTAAAACAGGCATTAACATTGGCCCGAGGAGTGCTTGATTGACACATCACCTCATTTCTTTCGGTATCTCGGGTACTGAAGGTTGGGCGGCGTCTGAACAGGAACGAAGTGCATATGGGGTTGTAGCTTGACGGGGACGTTTGGAAGGTCCAAGAGAGGGACTGACGGAAAGTTCTTCGGAGAGGGCTTCGGGGCAGCACGTTTCTTGCCTTACTGTCGTGGGTAGGTTTGTTCATAGTAAGAGAGGAAGAGGTGACAGGATAAGTGGTACGGCGGCCTCTATGAGGGGATGGGGGTTTCAGAGAGGGGGTAACAGTTGGGTAAGTGGTACATACTTCTTATTGGAGCGAGGGGAGACAGTCCTTCTATTATTTCTGCTTTGTTGTCACGGGTGCGTTGGGGGTTACGGCTGGGTAATTGGAGCGAGTATGACGGGAAGAGGATTCTGCAGGGGCTGACGTAGTCTGATCTGGAATGTCGTCGTCCTTGGCAACTTTCTGCTTTGCGCCCTGGCGTGTGTTCTAAGTGTACGAAAAGAGTCTGAATGGGCTGAATGGGGAGGGAGGGAGGGATATGTCGTAGAGGAATGTTCAGTGGCTGGGCGAAATGGCTTGTTGAGAGTGTGATAAGTCTATTTAGAGCCGGCCGCCAGCCATCGAGTCCTGACTGTGCTTTGTCAAAGTGAAACTGCGGTGCAAATCGAGGTCAAATAGAGGGTCAAGGGCCGAGGTGGCTCGCCAATCTCCACTTCGTTCCGCGGCGGCGTCACTTACTATGGTGTACGATCCACAGTTGGCCACCGCACGGGAACGCGTTTTTCTTTTTATTAGTCAGCAAACTCCAAATATGTAAACCCTACCTTTGGCATTGTGCCCCCAAACCCCTGCATTACCTGCAATTAATCCCCTGGGACAGTCTATACTCATCAGGTAAATGGAATTATGGAAATGATCTTTTTGCCATTTGCAGAAAAGCTGGCAGTGGCACAAATTTTTGATTACTTTGATGCATTTTTCTTGTGTGGCTGTAACTCACAAACTACTTGTTCAGTATGTCCAGATCACATGACTCTCGGTCATGTGGTTGTGGCATTATCTCATGTGATGTGTTATAGTGACTGCCACGAGCTGGGGCAAAATGCTGCAGTTGTATTTGTTCACTCAAGTCATGGCTTCGAGGGGAAGTGAGCCCGTTCATGTGTCATGTGAGCTGTGCGTGCGGTCACTAAGTTTCATGTGATGTGAGTGGCACTGTTATAGCACAGTGTCCCAAGCTTTGACTTAGTCCAGGACTCCAGGAGTCGTGTTGCGATGCAAGCTCAGGCCCAGGGCGAGGCAAACCCTGGTCCATGTGCGTGCATCCATTGCTATAACAAGAGGTCCTGATTATCTGACACAACATAAATGGACATACCTGATGATTTATCATCGATGGTGTCCCTATCGGCGGTGGGCCGGTGGCGCTAACCAAGAACCCCAAGTGCGAATGATAGGGGACTTTGATGGCAGCGCCAACGTACTTTGGACACTTTATGGGAAGGAAGCTAAGAGTCATGACGAAGCACGTATCCAAACCCTGAGGAGGATATGGACGGTGTTCTCATATTTCGAGTCGTGCGTTCGTGTTCTTAATCTCCATCTCTGCCGTATACTCAATCACATTTATTCACGGCCCCATAGGCTGGTTTATTTTCTGCTTCCCTCACCTTGTTTATCATCAGTGGCATTCAGAACCTGCAGCCAGACCCAGCTCAACAAACCGCGTACTACATGCAACAAAATGTCGCGATACTCGCACAGATCTCTGAACAAATTTCATCCATCGCACCGCAAGTCGCCACCCCTGCCACTCTGCCACCACCTTTCCCTACTTTCAAACCATTGTCATCCGACATTCACGTGAACGTTTTCTGGTTCATGGCCCTCGTCTTCAGCCTTTCCGCAGCGCTTCTTGCGACACTCGTCCGGCAATGGGTTCGTGATTATATGCATGTCTTCCAGCGGTACGATGACCCGCTAAAGAGTGCCCGGCTGCGGCAATATCTGTATGATGGCTGTGAGGGCTGGTATATGCCTGTTCTAGCTGAGGCTGTACCTGGTCTACTCCATGCGTCCCTCTTCCTATTCTTTGCTGGTCTTGCCTACATCTTCACCGTGTTTGCACCAATCGTCTACCTTCAGTCACCATACCAGAATTCATTCTCGGGTTTGATCTGGTATATTGTCCAGAGACTACATGGACGGAGATACAAAGATCGGAGTTCAAGCGGATCGTCGAAAGTGGTGAACTCGAACATGGCAGAAGGACAGATGCAGCTTGCAATGGAAGAGACGGAGGAGCGCAAGGGACGAGACGAAAGAGCAGTTCAATGGCTGTTCAATAATCTGACAGAAGACGCTGAAATGGAATCATTTGCGATGGCAATCCCTGGCTCTTTCAATACTGAATGGGGCTTAGGAGTATGGAAAGGGGTCTTTGAGGCCATGGGACACGAGAACGATAGCAACGGGAATCAACTCGCAACGGGACCGCTCACGGATATGAATGCCAATAACCCTATGCCACCGGCCATCTCTACCCCACAGCATGTCAGCACTGTTCGCTACCCGTTTGGTTCTGTCTTCCGCTTACTCTGGGTCCGGAGAGCCGATAATTCCGCCCCTATCACAAGAATGTCCGACCTGCCACCACGTCCTTTCAACCACCCAACTTCCGTCCCCTCACCTGTTCAAAGAAATGATGCGGTGCGTGAACTCAGCAGGCATGTAACCCGCTCGTTGGAAACATGCAAGATCCGTGGCCACTTTGCAAGTCCCGAACTGTGGCGCAAACAGACACGTACATGTGTGGAAACTACCGCATTGCTTGTATGCCATGGAAATGCCGATCTAGTCTGGTTTGGAGATATCAAAAAAGTGCTTAGCGACATAGGTGGAAATGAAAATATCCGTGAACTTTCTGCAGCAGGATTGGACGAATCGTTTGTCGCGCGCTGGACATGCCTTTCGATCATGGCAATTCGCGTAGCGCTGAATGACGTATCAATACAGGAGTATCCAACAACTGCTGTGTCGGTCATTGCGGACCTTCAAAACCAAGATGGCACCCTAGATGATCAGGCGCTCCAGAATAGTATGAAAATCGACAAGGATTTCGAGCAGGCACAGGAAGGTCTACAGGACCTACACAAGTCATTATTCCGGGACAGGGACTGGACAGCACGTCTCCCACAGGTGAAACAAGAGTTACGTCGTTATTCATTTGGACCCGCGCTCATCACTATTGAAGAGAGTGCCATGGCATCTCTCGACGGGAGTATCTCAATTCTCTACAGTGAAATTAATCGCGCCGTCCACGAATTAACTTGCCGATTACCTTGTGTTAATTTTGATGACCTTTTTCAAAGGCCCCCCAGCCACCCCCACCAACTTGTTGAGTGGTTCCCAGCCGTTTTCATACCCCAATCGGTATTCCCACACCGGCAATTTCGATACTTACATTTCCTTCGATACATGTGGGACACCCTCACCTTGCAGTGGCGTTATTGCGAATCCACGACGGACCTCGACTCCCTGAAAGCCTTGGAGAAGGCTGACGTTAGGTCGCCGTCGACCAGACGCCCAATGGAAAGGCAACTCGCTCGTTTGCAAGACTTACGAGACGGTCGAGGACTGGGACTTGCTGTCGAACTTTTCTTCGTCAACCTTGGGAAATTATTAACCACATATCCGTCGAATTGGCCTCGCTATCCATTATACGTCGGCACTCTCAAAACTATCACATCCGACTGGAAGAAATGCAAGCATTCACTCGGGACGCGGAAAGTTATTCTTGACGTTGTTTGCGACGTCGTTATGCGACGCACTCGAGGTAGCGTCTTTCCAGATGCCGAGTTTGCCCTTCCAAACCCAATCGCCGATGAGCTTTTGGTGCTGCTAGGCAATATGCTCGAAGGGCAGGCAGGGTCATATATCGACAATGCAGTGGGGATGCTTACCACTTCTAGTCATTTGTTATCTTTCGAGGACCAGAAGTTCTCGCGAAGGGTGTTAGAGGTCATCTCCCGATCGCGAGCACCTTCCGTGCCACCCTCTTAATAGTCTCCCTACTATAAAGCCAGCGTGTCCGCTGCCCTCAGAATCGTCGACTTGGTATTCTCTGTCCTCGAACCCGCCACCTTCGGAAGTACTGCGACGCTCCTGGATCCTCGATGCGCTACCAAGCCCTGCGTGCCACTACTCTCGGCCCTGCCCTCGTGTCTCGCTTGTTTCCTGTGCGCCTCGGTACCATCCTACGTTACTTCGTATTTCGTTTTCCCCTTATTGTCTCGGTTCGCCTCGTGCTACACTATATCTCCACCTTCCCCACCTTTCACGGCCTGCTCACTTTACTTCATGCTGCGTCCCATCTCAGCTCGTGCTACATACCTTGTTCTCGTACTGTCCCTCGTTCGTTGGTTGTCCATTACTGTCTCGGTCCCTCCCTTGTACTGCTACGGTTTGTGCAGGCGTCATGCCCTTCAAGGGCTATCTTCCGATCCCTCTAATTACTTCGTCACTCGTAGTGTTCGTGCCCCCAGACTCGTAGGATTACTTCGGCATCTGTCCTATACGTTTGACTACCTCGCATCGACCATGTGTAGCTACATTCTCGATTTATTTGAGGTCTCTGATTTCTGGAATTGAAGGGGCAGCGAACTAGTGTAGTCGCGAGCTCCGACTCCTATTTGTTCTCGAAACCCCTCTGCATGCCCTCAAAAGCTTCGAAAGTCGTCTTGTGTGCGCAATCCCTTTTCCCTTGCCTCCATCCCCTTCCTCCGTAGTTGCCTTAGTTCCCCCTCCCTTCCTCCTCTCGAACTCGCCTGTAGTCGCGGCCAGAGCTACGGAGATGCAAACGACTCGGAGGTGGTCGCTATGACGCATGTTGCCCTTCAGTTTCCGACGTGCATCGCTTGAGGTTTCATCGAGTTACTAGTTAAGCCTGAGTCAATCGGCCGCTCACGGAATTGCATACCGAAACTTGGAAGGCCACCTTTCGAGATACTAGTAGTACGCAGTACAGTGATAACCAGCACAAGCATTCTATTTGAAGTCTCTGTGCTCTGGGACGGCCGACACGACCGTGACGACGCAGACGGACTCCGATAGGCCAATTTTTCACCCTGTACCTCTACTTGGTATCTACTAAATTGAGGTATGAACGCATTGCGAATGCTTCCGCCTAATATTCCGAGTCTCTTCTGTCGTGACTTCTGGATAGCAATGACGTCAGCAACGGAGATTTCTTATGACCTATCGTACAAGTCCCGGTAGTGGACCAAGAGTGCGTAGCTAATCAAGTGTCAGGTAGTGCTTCAACCGTTCAGCGTTCTATCGTCGACCTGTGGCCATTTTCACCGTCTCAAGGACTTTACACACCTCATCGATATATTATGTAGTAAGATCAGACCCCGACTCAGCCTACCTACTACTACGTCTTACAAAAACAATCCACAAGCCGTAACGCGGGTCACTGTCCTCCCGGGCGGTCCTGCAAGAATCACACCTGGCTCTGGCTCACAGGTTCGTATCCACCACGAGCCGCCCGCGCGCTCGGCCCACCGATCCCAAGGTCAAGCAACAAGCTCTGCCGCAGTCCCTGGCCCTTCCGGCTGCTGCCAACACCACCCCCGCCGCCGCCTTCCTCCGCCTCCTCGCGCTCGCGCCTCCTCCGCGCCTCGCGGAATCCCTCGACGGGGATCTCATACAGCCGCTCGTACTCGACGCCGAGCTCGCGCCCGCGCGTCCAAAAGTCCCGACAGTTCCCGACGACGCCGACGTTGAACGGGTTCGCCGCGTGTCCCGCGCGCGCGAGGCCGTTCGCGGCCTTGCCCGACGTGAACCGGTCGAAGCCGAGGAGGTGCATCAGGAAGCCCGTGCTGCAGCCCGACGATCCGTGTCGGTGCGCGTGGCCGTGAGCGTGGCCGTGCGCGTGTGCTCCTGTTGGCGTCGCATCTCCGCCGAGCGCATCATCCGGGTCGACGTGAAGAGCGTGATGGTGGCGGTGGCCCATTTGCGTCGCGAGCGAACCACCACGCGCACCCATGAAGCCGTACCGGCCGAGGTTGGGTACTTCGAGGGTAGTCATTTGGCGTGCGATTTGGAGGAATTGTGAAGCGAACAGGACAACGGTTCAGATGAGTTGGAGAGTCGACCACACCACAACGGAAAAAAGGAACTTGTCTGTGGCTGCAAGGCTACGCACGGAAGCAGGGAGGAGACAGGCCGGTGACGGTGACGGGTTATCCGTAAGCGAAGCGAAGTCTGGTAGAAGGTTGGTAAAATAGACGGGAAACAGCCGAGAAGACGCGCTCACAAGCCCAGGTGAGATAGTCGAACATATTATGCCAATGACAAGCGCAGTCACCAAAATGATAAACTGTCTGTGATTGTTGACGCCAACTAGGAAGAGTTGTGAACCATGCTTCAAGCAAGTAAATTCTAGAACGTACCGCAATTCCAAACCCAAGGGCAATGGCTGAACCAGATGATTAGATCTGTCATGCAGGCTACGAGACCTACGGCTTACTGGTCAGAACGCGCAATACATCTGTCGCAAATCCGACAATGCTTCGAGCGTAGAGATTTTCTTGCCTGCGACAGAAGTTCAACAATATGTATATAGAATAACCCCGAATGAATTTACCATGCACTGGATACAGAATGTTTGTCCGTTAAGTCGTCCTTCGGATGCCACATCTTCGATGATCTATGGAAACGTGAGATGTGCTGTCCGTTAAGCGTAGTCAAATTGCGCACGGCTTAAGCTCGGCGTCGCTTGTTGGCACCGGGCAAGTGCCAGGGTCCAGGGTCATTGCGCGGAAGAAGTTATATGCGCATAGACCAAACGATAGAGCAAAGACAATGCGTGTGACTCGGTCGCTACATGCCAAATCTTAGACGCGCGGAGACCAGATAGAGGGAAACCTACGATGCAGTAGTCGTGTTACCCAAGAGTAAGCCACCCAGACCATCGAGCCGAATATGATACCGGAAAAGTAGGGGCTCGCAGCGACGTTCTCGGTGTATGTCGGTTTGTTCAATAGAACGCAGGCGACAACCTAAGGGGGAGATTGAGAACCGGCGAGTAGATGGCAGTGAGACGCCTACATTATGCATCGCAAAGAACTCAGCCATGGCAAGAATCATCCCCGTGTACCACGGGAGGACGGTAAGAGTAGTAAACATCATGTAAAGGAAGACAGTGGGCATGAAAAATACAGCAAACTTGGTATTCCGCTGGGAGGTGGGGTTGGTGCGGGCATCTGAAGTACATCTTAGACTTTCGTCCACCTCGCTGAGGGATTTCTTCCGTTTAGGGCTGTCCTCTGTGAACCCGCCTTCTTCCAGGGCGCGTTTCCACGCACCGAGGCTTTTGAGTTCAACAGCCATATCACGCACGGTACGGCCCTCATTACCCTTCGCATGGAGCTCGGCGCCCTTCTCGAGCAGTCGGAGAATGCAAACCTTATTCCCTCGCACCACAGCCCAATGTAGAGGCGTAAGGCCGGCATCATCCCGCGTATTTGGATTCGCGCCATGTTTGAGAAGTAGTTCGACGGAGAGCGCGTCGCCCTGGTATGCAGCCCACATAAGCGCGGTGTGTCCGACAGCGTCACGCTCGTCTACGGAGATGGGCTGGTGAAGGAGGCACAAGAGAGGCATCACAGTAGAGGAGTGGGTGACAAGGTGTAGGGTGCTGTAGCCCTGTGTCCTTGATATTTGGATCGGCGCCATGGGCGATAAGCAGCTGGATGACATATGGTGGCCATTACGGGCCGCCCATTGCATCGGAGTAGCGATGAGGTCGCCACCGAGGGCATCTACTTCCGCACCTTGTTCGAGGAGGTAACGACATGCGGAGAGTTGAGCGTTGATAGCCGCCCAGTGAAGAGGAGTGATGTTCTGCTCATCGCGGTCCGCAGCCCTTGCCCGCCCTGACTCGATGAAGTCCCGGATAAGTTTTACATCACCACGCTGAGAGGCTGTAAATATGTTTAACTGTCGACAACGCGAATTGCCAGTGACTGAGTAGGATAAGATAGTAGGAAGCGTACCTCCTCAGTTGGCCCTGGGCGGAGAAGAGGCGAAGAGGTTGAAGGAGCTGACAAGTCTGCGACCTGAACGGATTAGAGAGTGAGTGCGGAGGCAGAATGTGAAAGGACTCCAGCCATGGGTTAAATGGCGTGCAGTACACGGCGACGACGACGACGATGAGGTAATAAAATAAGAATAAGGCTGTGCAGTGTTGAAGAGACGGCTGCTGAAGTACAAAGCATTCTTATGTTGGGAATTGGAAGAACGTTTTTCCCTGCCACCACTGGTCCTGCTCTTGGTCTTGGTCTGGAAGACGCGTACAGTAGTACGCATAGACACTAACCCTAATCCTATAGTGGTAGTTGTTCAGCCCAATACCGTGACAGTACCATGACAGCTCGCATCAACGGCCATTGCAAAGTGGGCAGACCGCTGGCACCACAACCCACACACGTCAATGGCGTATAGAACGGCTCTACAGGAGCCCCCGGATGGCAGACAGCACCATACGTTCCAACCCGCGGCCAAACCAGGCGCGAGAAACGGGGGCCGCGGCCCTACGGATCACACCGGAGCTCAAAAGGACACAGTTAAGTTCTCTAGACTCACACACTCCACGCTGTACCGCTTCATTACAGGTCACGCGTTCACCGGGGAGTACACCCAACGGTTCTACCCCCAGCACACACCAGAACAAATAGCCTGCCCCTGTGGCAAGGTGATTCAAACAATCGAGCATGTGCTCTTAGAATGCCCCCTCTACACCGCCACGTGCCAAAAGCACCTCACTGCTAACGGCCGGCCCCGAACACTCCCACAACTCTTCGCCAAGCATGAGCGCGTCCAAGCGATGCTCTGCTTCCTGGAGGAGACGGGTGCCTGCGCTAAGCCGCGGGCGAGGTGGGAACCGGGATGAGGATAACAGGATCACAAGTTGGAGACAGAAACCTGCCATACATGACCAGACACAACCACCCCCCACCTACAACCACACGCTGCCTATAACCAGCTAGCACTGGTTCCCCCCTGCCCATACCATTAAACGCCTGAGCATAATACGTAGCATACACGTGACCGCCTCTGTGCCAAGTTGTACGCGCCGCGGAATACAAATTCGGATTCAAAAAAAAAAAAAAAAAAAAATGACAGCTCGCATCGCGTCCTTCAACTCACGATGGGCAAGATGGGATAAGCAGAGTCCACTTATAGTCAACTGTGAGGTCAATTAATGTCCAATATATTGACCACTTAGTAGAGTCAGTTGTTGTCGCAATTCTCTGATACGGGACATGGGCCCGAGGTGGTTGCGCTTTCGGACTCGTGTACCCCAACTTCACACTTACCTCAGTTGAGCTTAAGTGATATCGAAGAGTCAGAGATATCGAAGAGTCAGAGTGCCAGTGACCCGCCACATTCATTGCCACTCAGCCGACCAATTTAGACAATTTAGAACCCAGAGAAGGCCCGGGGGCAGCGCCGTTGTGATGGTCCGTCTTGTTGGCCCCTCTGACCCTCGAGGAGTTATTGCGCATGCACGATAGTAGAGGTCAAGACGACTTGTTATTCCCCTATTACTCAGAGTCAAGTAAAACTGC
>WTXC01000567.1:0-10335 GCA_022496195.1 Lactifluus subvellereus | reverse complement strand
AAGCACGTGTTCCCCCACTATGGCATCCCCCGAAAAATCATTAGCGACAGAGGAACACACTTTGCCTCACACTTCCCATGAGAACTGTGCAAAACACTGGGGATTGAACAGAACATTAGCACCGCATACCACCCCCAGACAGATGGACAATCCGAACGAACTAACCAGTGGCTCGAGCAGTACCTCCGCATCTATGTCAACCACCAACAGAACAACTGGTCCGCCCTCCTGCCCATTGCCCAATACGTCCACAATGCCTGGCCCAGCAGCACCACCAAGCAGGCGCCTTTCCAACTCCTCATGGGGCATATCCCACATGCCCATCAGCCACAGCGGTCTGAGAAAATGCCGTTGCTCCAAGAACGCCTAGACCTTGTCCATCAAGGACGGATATCAGCGCAGACAGCCATCACTAACGCCCAGACCCTTGTTAGCGCCAGAAAGGGAGCACGATTTAAGCCATTCGCAAGAGGACAGAAGGTCTGGCTTGACGGAAGGAACATCCACATTACCCAGCCAAGCGCAAAACTCGCTCAAAGGCGCTATGGCCCCTTCCAGATCACTGACGTCATTTCCCCAGTAGTATACCGAGTCGCAATTCCCCCTCAATGGAGACTACGCCGCGTCCATGACGTATTCCACGCAAGCCTCCTCACCCCGTACATAGAAACTAAAGAGCATGGCCCCAACTTCACAGAACCACCTCCTGATGTCATCGATGGAGAAGCAGAGTACGAAGTCAAGGCCATTCTAGAATACCGCACATTCGGAAGAGCAAAGCAACCACAGTACCGAGTCAGATGGAAAGGGTACTCCGCAGCAGAAGACACGTGGGAACCTCGGAAGAACCTGAAAAATTCACTGAACCTAGTCCGCCAGTTCCACCGAGATAACCCCACAGTGATAAGAAAGGCCTATATAAGACATGCCTTGACCGCCCTCAAGTCCTCATCCCCCTCTCTCACCTCTACCACACCCAGCACACCCCCACCAGCCTATTCCTCTCTCATGTCCTCCGATGGCTCGCAGAAAAACCAACTCACCAAAGGAAAAGGAAGGGAAGCCTCGACCACCCCGGACTCACCCATGCCCTCCATCTCAAAAGATGACGATGCGCAGCGCCCCCTACAGATCCATGTCGCCACCAGGATATTCACCGTGCGAGGCGACAACAGCAGTGACGACGACAGCAGCAACGCCAGTAGCAACACGGAGTGGACCGCCAACGATTGAAGAACAGGCAGACCAGCTCTTGAGCGAACTCCTTCACTCCCTGACCTCCACAGCTGCACCAAGTTCGATCACCCCCTCTCTGCCAACAATTTTTGTGGAGTCTGCAACGCCCCCATTAAGATGGACGACGGCCACGCCACCTGGAGCGCCTCCCCTGTCTCGAGCAGCGACACAATGACCACCAACTCCCGTACCTCCACTTCGCTGACCAGGGTCGATGCCCCCGCTATTTCCACATCCGTTAGACGAGGTACAGACGATGACCTTGCCAGCGCCTTCCAGCTTCTGCAGCCGCCAAACGTCGCTGCCACCAGAACGCCCGCCGCGCTTCCAACGTGGCTCCCAGCCCCTCCTATCCTCCATAGCTACGCAGACGTCGCCACCGCCCACACCAATCAAGGAAGAGAGCCCTGCACCACAACTCCACGTTCCCACAGTGCCCGAGGGAATCCAGGCCACGGTCAGCCGGACGACACGGTCGGCTACAATGGTTATTTCCTGCGATGGAATCAACTTGTCAACAATCCAGGTGAACGGAACGTTATCCTTGTCCCCGATCACAACAATCGACTAGTCCCCACCACATACTACGCCTACCTGCCCTTCCTCGACGAGCCCCTCATCCTGGGACATCTGATGCCGACGTCCCACATATTCGCTGAGCCCCTCCATGCTAAACCGTGCCCCGACGCTCATCTCCCAGCCGTAGACGACTGGGACCTCTTCGCCCTGAAGGGCAGCCACCAATTCTGCTGCCACGTCGACAGGCTCGTGGACGACCTTGGGGACCAGGGGGTAGTTGCCGAGATTCACAGGTATTGCACGGTGGTATGCAAACTCCACTTCCAGATTGAGCAGGAATACCACCACCTGCTAACCACCCTGGAGTGTCGCATTGAGTACACTGCCCTCCAGCTACAGAGGGACGCTGACCTAGTCTGTTGCCGCCACAAGCTCAGAGACGAGCTGCACGGTATTGAGGTACGCCTTTACGAGTCTGCAGTCATGTCGTGCATCGGCCCCAAGCTGGACCAAATCCTTGAGCGCCCTGTCCTCCCTTCCATGTCCTACTTCATGCGGGGTCGTCCCGCCACTCACCAGACCGACATCGTCTCCACCCTCCCCATCCACATGCCGCCGCACGTCCACTTCATGAATGCATGACCCTTGCCCATCCACGAGTGCGCCGCCATCCATGCCCTTCGGCGCAAGCGCCCCTGTCCTCCCGAGTCCTCCCCCGACACGAATGACACTGGACGAGCCTTGACCGGTGAGCCTGCCACCTCTGACTAACAGCGTGGCAGCTGTTCCTTAGGGGAGGGCGTACTGTTACAATCTCACCTACAGACTGTGCGGACTGCTTTCTTTTGCTTATGATGCTATGTTTATGCTTCTCCTCATGTCCTGGACTCTGACTCGATCCCTATGACTCACCGTGCTCCACTGTGATGTGGAGCACGTACTATACTTAGCTCTGACTCGACCATGACTCATCCTGCTCCACGCTGACCTGTGGAGCTGGTACTATACTTAGGCGGACTACTCCACTACCCTCGTTATGACTCGGTAGTAGTAGCACATGACTCCCTTGTACCAGGCCTATATAAGGGCCCTAGTTTGCATAGAGTCAAGCCCTAAGCTTGACTTCGTTCCAATTCAATTGTCTTAGCCTCCTCATTTGAGCTCGCCGCTCCAAGCCATCCTTCCTTAACTTGAACTCGCCGCTTCAAGTTGCCTTAAGGCCTTAGTCACTCAGCAAGGCACTGCTTCGCTCTCACGCCTCTCTAAGTCAGCTGCAACGACTTAGCTCTGGGTCTTCGCACTTGTCACGTGCTCGCCCTACTCCGAAGAACTTAGCTTCTCTCTCGCGTCGACGTGACCACTGGAAGTGTCACGCTTAAAGACCACGTGCTTGCTCTTTGTCTACGCCCAAGTTGCACAAGTCGTGCTCACGGCCCGTCAAGCCGTAACACCCTGCCCTGTATATTATAATTGAGAATGTAAGGACAAAGGATGAAAAAGCCCTCAGGCAGCTGCTTCTCTGGCCTTCTTTAACGCCTTTCCCTTGTTATTCCATTCCTATAGAGCAGTAATTTGTTGTGAATACATAAAAAAAGAAAAGAAAAGTGGACATACTTCTTCAAGCGGCGTCCCCACAACATTATTCTCCCAGTACTCACGAAAATCCTCTGTTGTCCCGTCCTTGTGCTCCTTAATCCACTCGATTGCACACAGGTTTCTATGATGAGCATAAGCGGCACTGCAAGGAAATATCCACCAAAGGACAGACCTTCCAGACGTGCTTGTGGTGGATGGCTTCATGCAAGTTGACTGTGACACTGCGCTGCTCCCACACCCACGCCCATGCCCATGCCCACGTCCATGCCCATGCCCACGACCGTGACCACTTCTGTCAAGGGGTGGCGTGTGCCCAGAAGTGTCAAGGGGGGGCGCATGCTCAGAAGTGTTGAGGGGTGGTGCATGTCTGGAAGTGTTGAGGGGTGGCACGTGACTGGAAGCGTTGAGGGGCAATGCATGCCCAGAAGTGTCAAGGGGTGGCATGGGCCTGGAAGTGTTGAGGGGCGGCACATGCCCAGAAGTGTCGAGGGGTGGTGAGTGCCTGCAAGGGTCAAGGGGCAGCACATGCCCAGAAGTGTCGAGGGGTGGTGCATGCCCGGAAGTGTTGAGGGGCAGCATGTGTCTGGACTTGGAGGTGTCGAGGGGCTGTGTGTGCCCAGAAGTGCCAAGGGGTAGCGTGCGTCTGGACTCAGAGGCGTCAAGGGGCTGTGTGTGGCCAGAAGTGCCGAGGGGCAGTGTGCATTTGGAGGTGTCAGTGTCCTGGGACACCATGGGCCCAGAAGCATCTCCAGGCATCGCAGGCCTAGGAGCTCGGTCACTGCCACTGGTGGTGTGACTAGGAGCTGCGTTGTCAATAGAGATATCTTGCGTTTCGACATCTGGCAGGGTGGGACTTGTGGCCCGGGGTAGCTCAACACTGGCACTAAAAACGATTAGAATGCTAAGATGTAGTAGCAAAAAAGCACTCACAGGATGTTGATAATCTAAGTTTCGTGAGTACAATGCCGGACAATACAATAGGAGAGGCTTACTGGAATTGATGAAGTCCTTGGTGACTCCATGTTGTTATGCATTACATCACGCACTGTGCCATTTGTTGATGACACTGTTGATGCAACGATGTTCGTAGCTTCCGAATCTCTATAAAAAAATGTAAGCTGAGTGTGATATGGTAGGATGATGACAAAAAATACTCAGGTGCGGCACTCTTGAGACACTTCTTGACAGGTGCCTGTGTGGCGTCCAATTTTTCCATCTCATCATCTGAGTCCTTGTGCTGTTGCCTTATCCAGCTGGGGTAAATCTGTGTTGCAATGTAATTTACTTTCCAGTGGTCGCTACAGAGGCGTAGCTCCTGGTGCTTGGCCTCCATCTTCCTCTCATACCATGTGCGCGCTGTGTAGCCAAGCTTGCCCCACTGTGGGCTAGCATGGCCCCATTGAAGAAGGTCCTTCCAGAGACCACGAGCTGTCCTGCGAATTTCTGCAGCAGTGTTTCCACTGACAGGTTCCCCATTCATGTCTTTGACATACAGCATAGTCTTATTTTCCTCCTTGGCCACTGGTCGCTTACCTTTTTTTTCGGGATTAGCAACCTTCTTCAGCATCTTCTGGTGACTTTCCCAATCCTGCAGGACCCAGTAGTTGACAAGAGGGAAGTTGCTCTGAACGAGCAGAACCTCTGGTGGTGCATCAGGAATCAGGATGACTGGCCTAGTGAAGGTGGACACAGATGACATAGGTGTGATGCCAGTGGAGGTGATGGGTCCAGGGCTTCTCAACGAAGCCACTAGAGTATTGAAATTGGACCTGTTAAATCAATAGGTTAGATCCGAAGTGATGTTCTTATTAACTTACTGGATTGCGTTGCGTTCACACTCCATAAGCTCCCTCTCCTTTATCATCCGAGACAACTCCATCTCCAGCATCTTGTTCTGACGAGTAAGGTGCCTGTTCAAATTTGCCAACACGTTCTCAGATTGAGAAGACCCAAATGATGACCCAAATGAGCTGGCTACGGGGCTGTCAGTCTGAGGTACCATGCCCTGGAGATCATCAAGATAGGTCTCAGAGAGGCGAGGATGGTGGTATGGCATGTTTGTGTCCCCATCTTGACTGGGCAGTGTCATATTAGTTGAGACCAGGGAGAAAGCGGCTGGGGTCACAGCACGAGAACTTGCACGAGAGATAGCATGTGAGCCACATACAGACATCAGCGAACCTGCAATACCCCCATAGCAATAGGCCTACCCCATAGCACACCATAGCACACCATAGCACACCATAGCATTGCATAGTTTATCAGCAAACCCATAGTTGGCCATAGTTGGCCATAGCATTGCATAGTTCATCAGTAAACCCATAGTTGGCCATAGTTGGCCATAGAAAGGGGCCTACTGCACAGCACTGCACAGCACTGCACAGTCTCATGCCACTGGGCAGCTGTAGGGTGTGACATGGGTAACCCCCAGGTGGGATTTCCCGAAACCACACCCGAACAGTTTCAGGTGCAGTTAAACTGTAAGGACCCACGGTTTTTTTTTTAACTGCGGTTTCATCACAGTTTTTTGCGGGTTGTAACTGCAGCTGGTTGAAGTAAAAAAAAAAGCAATGATATTAAGAAAAAACAACAGCCATAAGGGCACATGAGGAAACTACAATATAAGTAAATGACCCCCTGGCATCCCCAACCACAAGCGTGTGATCTGCGAGCACACAGGCGGGTGTGCGTGCGGCATGTGGTGTGCGTGCATCGTGTGTCGTGCGGGCATTGTGCGTGTGTCGTGCATGCATCATGCAGGCGTCGTGCGGACATGCAGGCATTGTGCGGGCATGCAGGCGGTGTGCGGGCATCGTGCGGGCATGCGGGCGGCGTGCGGGCATCATGCGGGCATGCAGGTGTCGTGCGGGCGTGCGGGTGTCGTGCGGGCGTGTGGGTGTCGTGTGGGCATGTGGGTGTCATGCGGGTGTGCAGGCATCATGCAGGTGTCGTGCAGGTGTCGTGCGGGTGTCATGCGGGTGTGCAGGCATCGTGTGGGCGTGTGGGCAGGTGGCATGTGGGCGTGCAGGCGGCATGCAATCTGCCAGAGGGGGGCGATCAGTGGGCATGCAGGCGTGCATGCGTGCGATCTGCCAGCAGGTGGCGATCAGCGAGTGGGCATGTGGGTGGCGTGCGATCTGCCAGTGGGGGGCGATCAGTGGGCGCGCAGGCATGCGAGCAGCCAACCTGCGGGCGGCCGCATGACAGTAAGCAATGCAACCCCCTCCGACTCGCAGTTGAAGCGAGGGAGGGGGGGAGAGGTCAAATATAATTTATTATAAAATACTACTACTGTAATAACTATTTATTCTATTCTACTTATTACATGCGGGCAATGTGCGTGTGGGAGATGTGGAGCACGCAGGCGATGGGGGTGTGTGGGCGATGGGGGTGCACGGGCAATGGAGGGTGCGTGAGGTGATGTGGGGCATCATTGTAACCTCACGTTGGACACAAGGAGGCTGTCATCGCCAAAGACTTGTTAGTAGGAACAAAAAAGAAAAAAAAAAAACATACCTTGATGTGGTAGTTCGAAAACTTCTTAAAGTTCTTTTTGAGGGGCGGCATTGGCGGCACTGCAGATAGAAACCCCCCTCCATCTTGCATTTAGAGCGAGGGAGGAGGTTGGTGGTTGGAAAATGCCACGCATTGTGTTTTTGGGTGGTGGTGGTGGCGGCGTGAGAGGAGTTGCTGCGTGACTGGAGGTGGAAATTGACACGTGGAACTCCAAACTGGTAAAAAAAAAAAAACAAAAAAGGCACAAAATCAAAACAAAAAACCATGGTCAACCCATAAACCACAGTCAAGGGTGCAGTTTTGCCTCAGGTGGGAAATCTCAAAACCGCACCCACACCCATGACACACCATGACCAAAAACTGCGGTGTCACCTGCACCCGTGTCATGCCCTAGGCCCGGCCAAATGTTGAACTTTTTTTTTTGTTCGCACTCCCCACTTGACCACGTTCAATTGAGCATGCCGTCCTTGGTTTTTTTATCCTACTGTAAGTAACCCAGCCCTTCCTAGCTAACAATTCTGTATTCTGCAGGTATTGTTGTGCCCACAGGGTATGAACAGGCCCCAGGGTGTGCCCCTGCCGCATCACCACCTATGTGCCCATGTGCATGGCATCCATGTCGTTCACCACAATCGTGGCTACCTTTTCTTGGGATGAACAAGTGCGGGAGGCGAACAACGAATGGAATGAGAGCAAGGTGAGTACGAATACCACCTCCTCCTCATACCGGCCATGTCACCTCCTCGTCACCACCACCCCTATACCAGCTTCTGCCACTGCCTCATCATCGTCGTCGTCGTCGTTGCAACCACCACCTTATTGTAACAACCATGTATCACCATCACCTCATACCGGCCACGTCCCCACACAGGCATTCGCCTCCTGGGCCAACAGGTAAGGTTTTATTTTTATTTTTTTGCTATGTAGTGCTAACGCGTCAGGGATGTCACAAACCACCAAAACACCCCCGTTCATTCATTCACAGGCACTGTGGTCTTCAAACCACCGCTACCACCAACGGCCAAGAGGGCTCCCAAAGACAGGGGCAACATGAGCTCAGGAAGCATTGCCTCCCAAGCTCACAGGTATGTCCTCTTTTTTTCTGTCAAGTTTTTTTATGTATTTAGTCTCTTAATCTACAGGAACTGATGATGACAGCAGCAGCACCAACAGCAACATTGGCACAACCAACGACGATGACGCTGCCACCCCACGTCCTCTGCCCTCTAGTCTGTGAGTGTCTGCGCTCACTTGCTTGGTTTCATGTTACGGCTTGACGGGCCGTGAGCATGACTTGTGCGACTTGGGCATGGGCAAGAGTGAGCACGTGCGAGGCAACGAGCACATGGTCCTGAGCGTGACACTTCTGGTGGTCACGTTGATGCGAGAGTGAAGCTAAGTTCTTCAGAGTAGGGCGAGCACGTGACAAGTGCGAAGACCCAAAGCTAAGTTGTTACAGCCGACTTAGAGAGGCGTGAGAGCGAAGCAGAGCCTTGCTGAGTGGCGAGGCCTTAAGGCGACTTGAAGCGGCAAGTTATAGTAAAGACAATGACTTAGAGCGGCGAGCTCAGAGGAAGAGGCAAGACAAAGTCAAATTGGAAACAAAGTCAAGCTTAGGGCTTGACTCTACACAAACTAAGGCCCTTATATAGGCCTGGTACAATGGGTCATGTGCTACTACTACCAAGTCATAACGAGGGTAGTGGAGTAGTCCGCTAAGTATAGTACCAGCTCCACAGGTCCGTGTGGAGCAGGATGAGTCACAGTTGAGTCAGGGCTAAGTATAGTACGCGCTCCACATCACAGTGGAGCGCGGCGAGTCATAGAGATCGAGTCAGAGTCCAGGACACGAGGAGAAGCGTAAACGTAGTATCGTAATCAAAAGAGAAAGCGGTCCGCGCAGTCCGTAGGTGAGATTGTAACAGTACGCCCTCCCCTAAGGAACAGCTGCCACGCTGTTAGTCAGAGGTGGCAGGCTCACCAGTCAAGGCTCGTCCAGTGTCATTGGTGTCAGGGGAGGACTCTGGAGGACAGGGGCACTTGCGCCGAAGGGCATGGATGGCAGCACGCTCGCGGATGGGCAAGGGTCGTGCGTTCATGAAGTGGACGTGCGGCGGCATGTGGATGGGGAGGGTGGCGACAACGTCGGTCTGGTGAGTGGTGGGGTGACCCCACATGAAGTAGGACATGGAAGGGAGGATGGGGCACTCAAGGATTTGATCCAACTTGGGACCGATGCGTGACATGACCGCAGACTCGTAAAGGCGTACCTCAATCCCATGCAGCTCGTCTCTGAGCTTGTGGCGGCAACGGACTAGGTCGGCGTCCCTCTGCAGCTGGAGGGCGGTGTACTCGACGTGGCGCTCCGGGGTGGTCAGCAGGTGGTGGTACTCCTGCTCGATCTGGAAATGGAGCTTGCGTACCATGGTGTGATACCTGTGAATTTCCGTGACGACCCCCTGGTCATTGAGGTTGTCGATGAGCCTGTCGACATGGCGGCGGAACTGGTGGCTGCCCTCCAGGGCGAAGAGGTCCCAGTCGTCTACGGCTGGGAGGTGAGCGTTGGGGCACAGTTTAGCATGGAGGGGCTCAGCAAATATGTGGGATGTCGGCGTCAGACGTCCCAAGATGAGGGGCTCATCGAGGAAGGGTAGGTGGGTGTAATACGTGGCAGGGACTAGTCGATTGTTGTGATCGGGGACAAGGACAATGTTCCGTTCACCTGGATTGTCGACAAGTCGATTCCATCACAGGAAATAACCATTGTAGCCGAGTGTGTCGTCCGGCTGACTGTGGCCTGGATTCCCTCGGGCACTGTGGGCGTGTGGAGTTGTGGTACAGGGCTCTCCTCCTTGATTGGTGTGGGCGGCGGTGACGTCTGCATAGCTATGGAGGATAGGAGGGGCTGGGAGCCGCGTCGGAAGCATGGCGGGCGTTCTGGTGGCAGCGACGTTTGGCGGCTGCAGAAGCTGGAAGGCGCTGGCAAGGTCATTGTCCGTACCTCATCTAACGGATGTGGAAATAGTGGGGGCATTGACCCTGGTCGGCGAAGTGGAGGTACGGGAGTTGGTGGTCATTGTGTCGCTGCTCGAGACGGGGGAGGCACTCCAGGTGGCGTGGCCGTTGTCCATCTTAATGGGGGCGTTGCAGACTCCACAAAAATTGTCGGTGGAGAGGGGGTGGTCGAATTTTGCGCAGCTGTGGAGGTCAGGGAGTGGAGAAGCTCGTCCAGGAACTGGTCCACCTGTCTTTTGATCATTGGCGGTCCACTCAGTGTTGCTGCTGGCCTCGCTGCTGTCGTCGTCGCTGCTGTCATCGCCTCACATGGTGAATATCCTGGTGGCGACATGGACCTGTAGGGGGCACGGCACGTTGCCATCTTCCGCGATGGGGGATGTGGGTGAGTCCGGGGCGACGGGGGCTTCCCTTCCTTTCCCTTTGCCGATGAGTTGGTCTTTCTGTGAGCCA
>WTXC01000566.1:0-10335 GCA_022496195.1 Lactifluus subvellereus | reverse complement strand
TCCTTGAACAACAATACGAAGGTGATGGCATGAAAGAATTCGCCGCAGAATATGTTCGCGGCTGCGCGTCATGCCAAGAAAATAAACCACGAACCCATCATCGACACGCCCGCTCCAGACAATACCAGTAGACGCCACACTGGGCCCCTTCCAAACCATCGCCATGGACTTGATCACAGATCTGCCGGAGTCGCACGGCTTCAATGCCGTCCTTACGGTGGTGGATCAAGGTTGCTCCAAAGCAGCGAAATTCCTCCCTGCACAACGAATATCACGGGGAAGGCGTCGCCGCCCTATACCTTCGCCACCTCATCCCTTGGTTCGGAATCCCCCGGAAAATCATCAGCGACCGCGACCCCGCTTTGTATCCCAATTCACCACGGAGCTTTGCCGGCTCCTTCACATCCAACAGAACGTGTCCACCGCGTTCCATCCACGAACCGACGGCGCAAGCGAGCGCGCCAATCAATGGCTGGAGCAATATCTCCGCCTCTGGACCTCGAATGACCAGACAGCCTGGGCCCCATACCTTCCCCTCGCAGAATTTGTCCACAACTCATGGCCACACAATCGTTCTGGACAAACACCCCACCAACTCCTCTTCGGTACTAAACCATACATCCCGATGTCCACTGAGGAAGCTTGGGTGCCAGAAGTCACCGAGCGGCTTCAGAAGATCCGGGAAGCCAGAGAAGCAGCGGTGAAAGCGTTCCAGAACGCGACAGACCGCGCGATCCCGGTAGAATTCGAAGAAGGCGAGCAAGTCTGGCTTGAAGGGCGCAATCTACGGCTCCACTACCCCACTATGAAGTTGGCGCCGCGACGTATGGCCCATTCCCCATCACACAGAAGTTATCCCCAGTGACGTATCGATTACGCCTCCCTGCATCGATGAGAATCCACCCCACTTTCCATGTCGACCTCCTCACACGCTACGTCGAAACGGCCGCCCATGGACACAATTACGCCCGGCCGGACCTGAAGTGATCGAAGGAGAGCCCGAATGGGAAGTCGAATCGATCCGCAAGGCAGATCATTATGGCAGACGACGAGAACTCCGCTTCCTTATCCATTGGAAAGGGTTCCCAGCCTCTGAGGACTCATGGGTCTCGGCCCATGATCTTCACGCACCTGACCTAGTCGAGATTCTACGACACAACCCTGATGCCCCACGAGCGGTCCCACAAGCGCCGGGACGCCGCTTCCCTAGAGAGGGGGGTAATTTCCCTGAATCCCCAGAAACGACTCCCACGACACCATCGATAACGCCAGAAGTCCCTCGATCACTAGCCCCTCAACCTAACACGAGGCCAACATCGACAACTACAAGAACCGGCAGAACGACACGACTCCCAGCAAGATACGCATTCCTTAAACTCTTCCCCTCACAATTCCAATACAAGCTTGCTCACCGAAAGACGACCCCTTGGAGCACGACCTGAATGAAATACACCGCTATATTCCCTCTCAAAGAAATATACCCTCGACCTCCGAATATCCACACATTCCACATCCTCGCTCCCCATACGCTATTCCATTCGTTCCTAATTCCCCTTATCACGAAACACGACAAGAGCAGCACGGACGGCTGCACAGCTACTTCTGCCGAACGGACGACTGCCCTTCCACCAATAGATGACCACTCGGTGGCACCACAACTCCCCACTCGACGAACTTGTTAGACGACGAAACGACCTCGACAGCCGTTCTCCATCCTTTTCCTTCGCAGCCAGATCCACGGTCTCTCGTGCCCGAGACTGTGTACCCAATCTCGTTCCACTTATCGACCTAACCACGAACATCAACGACTGGCAGACGACTGGGCATTGTGGCAACGAGACTCAGACAGATTCGTACAAGACGTACTTCAAGTCATACGACGACGAGTCTTCAGTCCATAATGCCCTGCCAAGAAGGATCATTTCCACCCCCTACGCACACCCAATTCATTAACCACACCCCTGAAACGCCCTCTGTTCAGCGCAATGTCCTAGGGTCGCGACCCGAGGATGCGCAGCTCCCTCTTTTCACAAACACACCACGACCCATTCCCATCATAGACCTCGACAAATCCCCGACACCCACCTCCACCAACGACGAAGTAGTAGCACAAGCTCACAAGGCGCACCAGGCATACCTTCGGAAACGAAGGGAACGATACGCACAACGAAAAGCAGCAGAACGACGACGAAAAGAACCGCCTCCGTCATTCCCAGTAGTCCAACCATATTTAGGGCGACCTCTCCAAAGCACCGACATATACTGGACCAGAAGCCGCGTGGAAGCACTAGAACACGCAGAGCGTCGTGGACAACGCATCCTCGATTTAACCACCCTGACCATCATCCACCATGCCGCTTGTCCTCAGACTTGTCACCCAGAATTTAACTCAGAGCACCTCATTCTCATGTACTTGTGGGACTTTGAGACTTGGGCGACACACCTCTATCATGACATTGACGACGATCCGGTCCTCTTGAGGGGGGACAACCCGTTTCATTCACGCCTTCGCTGACTCGGATACGATACGCACTTGTTCCTGATTGGACTGATTTGACTCTCCGCCAATTGTACTATAAGAACAGCTGATAGCATTGCCCCTAGTCGCAAAATGTCTTACCCGGACTCCCACTCACCTTTCATCCTCTCTCCATCATCCTCATCCCCTGAACCGACGCCACACGCACCCATTCATCAAACCCCTCGACGCTTCCAAGCACCACGTTACCCACAACGACGACGCTCACGAACCACGAACAATAGAAATGAATTAGAGCGTCGTGTGCAAGAATTCACCCAAAAAGCGCATGAAGCCGGACAACGAGCAGTACAAGCTCGCGAACGATTCGAGGCGCGGTTCAATATGGAGGCCCATTATTCACTCATATACACACCAGAGGAGGATGCGACCATGACTGATATCTGGTGAAGCCGGGACGTCTTCAGACCTGACAGAGGGGCAGTGTTACGATTTCTTTCCCTTTTCCTTTATACTTACACACCCGTGACCCGCATCGAACCCGCGACTCGACTACGATACTAAGACTCACGTGACCAGATACGGAAGGGCCTTCTCGCCCTGCGATCCCTATATAAGGTAGCCTAGACTGTAGCCTCATCTCTAGGCTTGTTCTCTTCGTACCAATACCGAGCTACGCTCTGGCCCTTGGTGGCTATCGTATTCCCCTTTCATCTTGTGAACCATCAGATCCTCAGGCCGCTTGCCTGACTCCAGATTCCCCTGTACTGAACCTCTGACTAGGGGTTGTACACATAAGGGGACCGCCACTGCGTCCTGTCTTAAACACGAAGACTCGCAGTGTCCAGGTCGATCACGTGACCTGGCGAACCCCGACCGATACGCTCAGAGCTCGAGCGTAACACTTACTTTGTACTAAGTAGTAATAGTGGGTGAAAGACCACTTGTATTTGTGACAAGAAATGGGGGTCTACTTATACATGTGGTTCATGTGTGACATGACCTAAAGTGATGTGCATACTTCCTAATGTAGTATCTCACATAGTATTTCACATACTTCCAGATTAGGTCCGGAGTGATCCAGGCTGGCCTAGATTCCAGGGGAATCTAGTCCTCATGTGTTGCCGGTTCAACACTCCCCCTTGCTAAGTGCAGCAGTGAATGCGCACTTGCAGGTGTGTGTGTGTAGTGCAGCAATGAATGCACACTTCATCAGGGGAACTCAATTTTCCTTAATAGGTCTTAATGTTCTTAAACCTCAATTAAGCTCAAATAAGACAACTAAGACAATGTCACATCTTATTTTGCACTTAGAGATTTCATGGTTAAGAGGAGTTTAGAAACTAAGATTATTCTAAGGAACTAAGCAAGTTAAGAACTGTATTTCTATTAAGTACAGTGAGAGTGTTAAGCAGCCCACAGATTTTATAGTGTATGTTCTAATAGAAAAACATACCCATGCCACTGCTGTTGTTGCTGCTGTTGCCGCTGCTGCCATTGCAATTGCCATCACCACAGCGGCCATGGCCACGGTGCTGGCACGGTGGCAGCGCCAGCGTGGCAGCAGCCGTGTGACACGGTATGATGGCGGTCGTGGTGACGTCGCACCAGCGGCCACGGTGATGGTGTGGCGGTGCTGGTGCGCGACGCTGCCTGCGCAGCAGCGGCCAGTGACAACGCTGGGATGGCAGCGGTCCGTGACGCTGCTGGTGTGGCAGCGGGGCAACAACGGTGCGGCGGGTGCTGGTGCGGCGACGCTGCCGGCCAGCAGCGGCCGGTGATGATGTTGGGAGGCAGCGGTTGCAGCGATGCTGCTGGTGCGCAGCGGCCCGGAGAGGTGGGCGGGTGTGGGTGTGGTGACGCTGCCGGCCAGCAGCACTGGTGACGACACTGGGACGGCAGCGGTCGTGGTGACACTGCTGGTGCAGCAGCGGCCGTGGTGATGGTGCGGCAGGTGCAGGTGCGGTGATGCTGCCGGCACAGCAGCGGCTGTTGACGACGCTGGGACGGCAGCAGTAGTGGTGACGGTACTGGCGCAGCAGCGGTTGCGGTGACGCTGCTGGCACGGTGGCAGTCACATTGACTGCGCTGGCAAGGCAGCGGCTGTGGTGACGCTGCTGGCACAGCGGCAGTCGCGTTGACGGTGCTAGCACAGCAGCGGCGGCGGTGACTATGCTGGGCGGCCGCGGCGATGGTGATGGCGCTGGCGTAGCCACATCCTGGATGCGATGGGGTCGAGCTGGAGGTGTGAGGTGTGGTATCTTACCTGGAACACATGGTCAGCATCTAAATATTAGTTATCTTACTCACCTTCCCTATCTGTGCACTTGCACTATGATACCTAAAGACAACTAAAGAGTTAGTCTAGAAAACAGATAGTAACAACCAACTTATGAGAAGAGTGCGGTTGGTCGCAGTCACGGTGATCGGTCATGTCACAACGGTGACACGTATGCTTGCTAGTGTGACAGCGCGAGAAGTTGACTTAGAACTTTTCAACCGTCAACGTTCACCCCTTGCGATCCTACCAGGGCCCTCAGGGCTTTTTTTTCTTTCTCTTTTTCTTTTTTTCGTTATATCATTCCTAGCTGACAATAACCTCATAGGTACACGGCGCCCTGCCGTCACATTGACAACCCTCCTCACTCGCAAATGCGAGCCTGGACGATGTTTCACTGCCACATCACCACCTCCTCTCGCTCACAAGCACGAGCTGGGGGTGGCCTCTTTTCTACGCCCTGCCGCTACCATGTCACCGCCAGCACCCCCCTCGCTTGTGAACGTGGGCTGGGGGGGTTGGTTTTCTCCTCTGTTTTGCCCCATCACCGCCACTGCCCCTTCTTGCCCACAAGCACGAGCTGGGGGCCTTTTTTTTTGGTTCACATTATTCTTAACTAACAATAGCCTCTCCCCTCACAGATACACAATGCGTCGCCGACACCCCTCGCTCGCAAATACGAGGCGGGTGGTTTCTTTCCTATGCCCTGCCACTACGTCGCCACTGTGTCCTTCTCTGCGTCACCACCACGCGCCACCACGTCCTTTGCTGCGTTGCCACCACACGCCGCGCTGTCCCTCGCTGCGTCACCACCACGCACCGCCACGTCCTTCACTGTGTTGTCACCATGCGCCGCTGCGTCCCTTGCCGCATCACCACCACGCGCCGCCACGTCCCCCGCCGCGTCGCCACCACGTGCCGCTACATCCCTCGCCACATCGCCACCACACGCTGCTGCGTCCCTCGCCGCGTTGCCACCACACGCCGCCGCGTCCCTCACCACGTTGCCACCACGCACTGCTGCATCCCTCGCCGCATTGCCACCGCTGCGCCCCCCACCGCGTCCCTCGCCGCATTGTCACCACGCGCCGCCGCATCCCTCGCTGCGTTGCCACCACACGCCCCTCGCCGCGTCGCCACCACTGCATCTCCTGCCACATCCCTCACTGCGTCGCCACCACGCCACTGCGTCCCTCGCTGTGTCGCCACCACATGCCGCCACATCCCTCGCTGCCGCCACCACACACCCCTTGCTTACATTTGTATCATTATATAAATAGTTATATTATTGCCGTTTGCAGAAAAGCTGGCGGTGGCACAAATATTGATAATTTTGACACATTTTTTTGTGCAGGCTGTAACTCACAAACTACTGGATGAAACCACTGACATGTATAGAGTTTTTTGATCCTCTGATTTGGGGCTAGACAGCCCCATTGTCCATTTTGAGATTGGTTGAGAAATAAATGAATTAAAGCCAGATTGGCTCAAAAACACATTGGCAGGCTGTAGCACCACAACACAAACATAATTCTAAGTTCTAAAAGCTGTGACATACTTGAGTACATGCTATGCAGTGAGCCCCAGCAAAATAGAGGTGGTCTAACCACTGGAATTGGGTCATTATCAATAAGGAAATAGACAGGTTTTGACCCTGCATGAGTCATGAGTATGGGTAGATACTGGCATGCATATGGGTACTGAAACACATTCGGATTCCCATTCGCTTTCAAACAAGCCTAAGAACAGCTAAATTGGTTGAGTTTTGACTGAGATATGATGAAAACAGTGAATATAATCAATTTGACCATATCTCCATCATTTCTCAACCGTTTTGACTGTTCTTAGGCTTGTTTGAAAGCGAATGGGAATCCGAATGTGTTTCAGTACCCATATGCATGCCAGTATCTACCCATACTCATGACTCATGCAGGGTCAAAACCTGTCTATTTCCTTATTGATAATGACCCAATTCCAGTGGTTAGACCACTTCTATTTTGCTGGGGCTCACTGCATAGCATGTACTCAAGTATGTCACAGCTTTTAGAACTTAGAATTATGTTTGTGTTGTGGTGCTACAGCCTGCCAATGTGTTTTTGAGCCAATCTGGCTTTAATTCATTTATTTCTCAACCAATCTCAAAATGGACAATGGGGCTGTCTAGCCCCAAATCAGAGGATCAAAAAGCTCTATACATGTCAGTGGTTTCATCCAGTAGTTTGTGAGTTACAGCCTGCACAAAGAATTGTGTCAAAATTATCAGTATTTGTGCCACCGCCAGCTTTTCTGCAAACGGCAATAATTAGAAAAGCTATTTGTACACTGCTAGTTTCATGAATTTATTGCCGTTTGCAGAAAAGCTGGCGGTGGCACAAATATTGATAATTTTGACACATTTTTTTGTGCAGGCTGTAACTCACAAACTACTGGACAAAACCACTAACATGTATGAAGTTTTTTGATCCTCTGATTTGGGGCTAGACAGCCCCATTGTCCATTTTAGATTGGTTGAGAAATAAATGAATTAAAGCCAGATTGGCTCAAAAACACATTGGCAGGCTGTAGCACCACAACACAAACATAATTCTAAGTTCTAAAAGCTGTCACATACTTGGGTACATGCTATGCAGTGAGCCTCAGCAAAATAGAAGTGGTCTAACCACTGGAATTGGGTCATTATCAATAAGGAAATAGACAGGTTTGGACCCTGCATGAGTCATGAGTATGGGTAGATACTGGCATGCATATGGGTACTGAAACACATTTGGATTCCCATTCGCTTTCAAACAAGCCTAAGAACAGTCAAAACGGTTGATAAATGATGGAGATATGGTCAAATTGATTATATTCACTGTTTTCATCATATCTCAGTCAAAACTCAACCAATTTAGCTGTTCTTAGGCTTGTTTGAAAGCGAATGGGAATCCGAATGTGTTTCAGTACCCATATGCATGCCAGTATCTACCCATACTCATGACTCATGCAGGGTCAAAACCTGTCTATTTCCTTATTGATAATGACCCAATTCCAGTGGTTAGACCACTTCTATTTTGCTGGGGCTCACTGCATAGCATGTACCCAAGTATGTGACAGCTTTTAGAACTTAGAATTATGTTTGTGTTGTGGTGCTACAGCCTGCCAATGTGTTTTTGAGCCAATCTGGCTTTAATTCATTTATTTCCCAACCAATCTCAAAATGGACAATGGGGCTGTCTAGCCCCAAATCAGAGGATCAAAAAGCTCTATACATGTCAGTGGTTTCATCCAGTAGTTTGTGAGTTACAGCCTGCACAAAAAATTGTGTCAAAATTATCAATATTTGTACCACCGCCAGCTTTTCTGCAAACGGCAATAACATTGCTTATTGCTGTTTGCAGAAAAGCTGGCGGTGGCACAAATATTGATAATTTTGACACATTTTTTTGTGCAGGCTGTAACTCACAAACTACTGGACGAAACCACTAACATGTATAGAGTTTTTTGATCCTCTGATTTGGGGCTAGACAGCCCCATTGTCCATTTTGAAATTGGCTGAGAAATAAATGAATTAAAGCCAGATT
Organism: Lactifluus subvellereus; assembly: GCA_022496195.1. NCBI lineage: Eukaryota > Fungi > Basidiomycota > Agaricomycetes > Russulales > Russulaceae > Lactifluus > Lactifluus subvellereus. The sequence continues at coordinate 2,018 of WTXC01000566.1, read as the reverse complement.
GGCTCAAAAACACATTGGCAGGCTGTAGCACCACAACACAAACATAATTCTAAGTTCTAAAAGCTGTGACATACTTGGGTACATGCTATGCAGTGAGCCCCAGCAAAATAGAAGTGGTCTAACCACTGGAATTGGGTCATTATCAATAAGGAAATAGACAGGTTTTGACCCTGCATGAGTCATGAGTATGGGTAGATACTGGCATGCATATGGGTACTGAAACACATTTGGATTCCCATTCGCTTTCAAACAAGCCTAAGAACAGTCAAAACGGTTGAGAAATGATGGAGATATGGTCAAATTGATTATATTCACTGTTTTCATCATATCTCAGTCAAAACTCAACCAATTTAGCTGTTCTTAGGCTTGTTTGAAAGCGAATGGGAATCCAAATGTGTTTCAGTACCCATATGCATGCCAGTATCTACCCATACTCATGACTCATGCAGGGTCAAAACCTGTCTATTTCCTTATTGATAATGACCCAATTCCAGTGGTTAGACCACTTCTATTTTGCTGGGGCTCACTGCATAGCATGTACCCAAGTATGTCACAGCTTTTAGAACTTAGAATTATGTTTGTGTTGTGGTGCTACAGCCTGCCAATGTGTTTTCGAGCCAATCTGGCTTTAATTCATTTATTTCTCAGCCAATCTCAAAATGGACAATGGGGCTGTCTAGCCCCAAATCAGAGGATCAAAAAACTCTATACATGTTAGTGGTTTCGTCCAGTAGTTTGTGAGTTACAGCCTGCACAAAAAAATGTGTCAAAATTATCAATATTTGTGCCACTGCCAGCTTTTCTGCAAATGGCAATAAATGCTCACTGGTCTCTTAAACTTGCTTGAGTGATTGTAAATGCCTTATGTGTATGCTTACCTCTGCCTTAGGTGTGTGCTTATGGCTGCCTTAGGTGTGTGCTTATGGCTGCCTTAGGTGTGTGCTTATGGCTGCCTTAGGTGTGTGCTTATGGCTGCCTTAGGTGTGTGCTTATGGCTGCCTTAGTTGCATGCTTACTTCAAGCTGTCAATTAAGCAAGGATTCAGAAACTGACGCTCCTTATTGCCGTTTGCAGAAAAGCTGGCGGTGGCACAAATATTGATAATTTTGACACATTTTTTTGTGCAGGCTGTAACTCACAAACTACTGGACGAAACCACTAACATGTATAGAGTTTTTTGATCCTCTGATTTGGGGCTAGACAGCCCCATTGTCCATTTTGAGATTGGTTGAGAAATAAATGAATTAAAGCCAGATTGGCTCGAAAACACATTGGCAGGCTGTAGCACCACAACACAAACATAATTCTAAGTTCTAAAAGCTGTGACATACTTGGGTACATGCTATGCAGTGAGCCCCAGCAAAATAGAAGTGGTCTAACCACTGGAATTGGGTCATTATCAATAAGGAAATAGACAGGTTTTGACCCTGCATGAGTCATGAGTATGGGTAGATACTGGCATGCATATGGGTACTGAAACACATTTGGATTCCCATTCGCTTTCAAACAAGCCTAAGAACAGCTAAATTGGTTGAGTTTTGACTGAGATATGATGAAAACAGTGAATATAATCAATTTGACCATATCTCCATCATTTCTCAACCATTTTGACTGTTCTTAGGCTTGTTTGAAAGCGAATGGGAATCCAAATGTGTTTCAGTACCCATATGCATGCCAGTATCTACCCATACTCATGACTCATGCAGGGTCAAAACCTGTCTATTTCCTTATTGATAATGACCCAATTCCAGTGGTTAGACCACTTCTATTTTGCTGGGGCTCACTGCATAGCATGTACCCAAGTATGTCACAGCTTTTAGAACTTAGAATTATGTTTGTGTTGTGGTGCTACAGCCTGCCAATGTGTTTTCGAGCCAATCTGGCTTTAATTCATTTATTTCTCAACCAATCTCAAAATGGACAATGGGGCTGTCTAGCCCCAAATCAGAGGATCAAAAAACTCTATACATGTTAGTGGTTTCGTCCAGTAGTTTGTGAGTTACAGCCTGCACAAAAAT
>WTXC01000565.1:0-10362 GCA_022496195.1 Lactifluus subvellereus | reverse complement strand
GCCCAGAGGCTGCGTCTTGTGCCCAGACGACTCCCCCAGCCACGCTCCTCTACAATGTAGACGGATCCGAAAACCGCAGTGGCCGCATCACCACCTACTGTGATCTAACGATCCGACAAGGAAAGAAAGAAAGCGTGCAGCGCTTCTTCCTCGCTAACCTAGGACGAGATAGAACGATCCTAGGATTCCCCTGGTTCCACGCCTTCAACCCCGATATTGACTGGAAACCAAGACCGTCAAGGAGGACCAATCTCCCTCGCACTAACCAGCAGAAGGGCATCAGAACAGCCCCAAAGCCTGCTGCGATACGCCCAGCTCCTTGGACATGCCCTCCAAGCGACCACTCTAGAGGAGGGAGACGCCTTAATACTCCAGATCAACAGGACGAACATCGCCCAGAATGGGCGATTAGGGAACACCAAGAACGATCCGCCCCACAGCAGCAGATGTGCCCCCAGAATATTCGCGACACTGGAGAGTCTTCTCGGAAAAGGAAGCGCAGCGCTTCCCGCCAAGCAGAGAAGACGATCACGCCATCAAACTAAGGCCTGACGCCCCTGCAATGCTAGACTGCAAAGTCTATCCGTTAAACCCCAAGGAAATGATCGCCGCCGATGCCTGGCTCAAAGAGCAGCTCGACAAAGGATACATTGAACTGTCAAGTTCCCCCTATGCCGCCCCCTTCTTCTTCATTAAAAAGAAGGATGGATCCCTCCACCCGGTCCAGGACTACCGAATGCTGAATAGCTGGACAATACGAGATGTCTACCCCCTCCCTGACATTAGCATCTTGACCAGAGACCTTGAAGGACGCGCGCTATTTACCAAATTCGACATCCGATGGGGATATCACAACGTCAGAATAAAGGATGGCGACCAATGGAAGGCAGCCTTCAAAATGCCACAGGACTATTCCAGCCACGCGTTATGTTATTCGGACAGTGCAACGCGCCCAGCACCTTCCAACGAGTATGGACGACTCCTGCGGCCGCTAAAGCTAAATACCTGAGGATGATCTTTGTGTACATGGACGACATCCTCGTTGCCACACCCTTAGACCATGCACTACACCGACTGTGGTCATGAGCTGCTAGACATCCTAGAGGCAGCATCGTTCTTCCTGAAGCCCCAGAAGTGCCAATTCGAACAGCGACGCGTCGAATACCTGGGACTGGTTATTGATGGGGACTCGCTGCACATCGAGCCAGCAAATGAGAGGTATTAAGGAGTGGCCACGACGCTCACCAGTGTAAGCAGCTACGGTCAACACTTGGTGTCCTGGGATACCAACGCCCCTTCATACCAGGTTTGCCAAGATCACCCGCCCCCTGACCAACCTCCTAAGAAAGGAGTTCCTTTCATCTGGACAGATGAGTGCACCGCCCGGTAGATCGGCTCATCGAGATCGTCACAAGTGACCCAGTTCTCTGGCAGCCAAGCCCAGCACGCCCATATGAGCTGGAAGTAGATGCCTCCCAGAATGCCACAGGTGCCATCCTGTACCAACACGATGCTCAAGGACGCCGTCGACCAGTGGGATATGACTCCAAGACATTCACAGCCACGGAACGCAACTACCCCATCTGGGACAGGGAATTCCTCGCCATTGTCAGAGGGTTAGAACACTGGCGTCACCTGCTCATGGGAGCCCAGCACCAGGTCACTGTGATCACTGATCACAAAAACCTTCAGTACTACCGATCCCCCAGAAAATCAACCGCCGCATCGCGCGATACATCCTCACGCTCGGGATTATCACATCACCCTATACACCACCCAGGGGCCACAAACAAAGCAGACGCCCTCTCTCGCCGCCCAGACTTTGATCATGCTGGCCAGGATAATGCCGAAGTCCTTGCCCTACCACCCGCCCTATTTACTAACACCGCGACGAGTGTTGACCTTGAGGACCGCGCCTTCGCCCTCCAGAATGACCATAAAGACACCCTGGCCACCTGGGCCTCCACCTACCCCATTGAATGACGCCCTGGAGGAGGCTGGTGGCACGCCAATTGCCTTGTTGTCGTGGCAGACAACGACCTTAGAAGGGGAGTGATCTCTCTATACCATGACTCGCCAACCGCCGGGCACCCCGGAATTTTAAAAACCTGCCTACTCATTGCCAAGGACTACTGGTGGCCCAACATGAAGCAAACTGTCCTCGCCTATGTCAAAGGATGTGCCACCTGCCAAGCCACCAAGGTAAACACCACCAAGCCGGCACCACCCCTTATGCCTATAACAACCATCCCAAACGCCTTGCCATTCGAAACCATGCCCTTGACCTAATCGTTAAGCTGCCCCCATCAGGAGGATTTGATTCCATCCTCACGATCACTGATCATGACTGCTCAAAGGCCGCCATATTCATCCCCTGCAACGAGGCAATGACCGTGCCAGAACTCGTCACGTTATATGCCAAGCACGTGTTCCCCCACTACGGCATCCCCCGGAAAATCATTAGTGATAGGGGAACGCACTTTGCCTCGCACTTCCCACGAGAGCTATGCAAAACGCTGGGGATTGAACAGAATATTAGCACCGCATACCACCCCCAGACGGATGGCAGTCCGAGCGAACCAACCAGTGGCTCGAGCAGTACCTTCGCATCTATGTGAACCACCAGCAGAACAACTGGTCCGCCCTCCTGCCCATTGCCCAATATGTCCACAACGCCTGGCCCAGCAGCACCACCAAGCAAGCGCCTTTCCAGCTTCTCATGGGGCATATCCCACGCGCCCACCAGCCACAACGATCCGAGAAAATGCCGTCGCTCCAAGAACGCCTAGACCTTGTCCGTCAAGGACGGATAGCAGCGCAGACCGCCATTACCAATGCCCAGACCCTTGTTAGCGCCAGAAGGGAGCGCGATTTAAGCCATTCGCGAAAGGACAAAAGGTCTGGCTTGACGGAAGGAACATCCACATCACCCAGCCAAGCGCAAAACTCGCGCAAAGGCGCTATGGCCCCTTCCAGATCACTGATGTCATCTCCCCAGTAGTATACCAATCGCAATTCCCCCTCAGTGGAAATTACGTCGTGTCCATGACGTATTCCATGCCAGCTCCTCACCCCGTACATAGAAACTAAAGAGCATGGCCCCAACTTCACAGAACCGCCTCCTGACGTCATCGATGGAGAAGCAGAGTACGAAGTCGAGGCCATTCTAGAATACCGCACATTTGGGAGAATGAAGCAACCGCAGTACCGAGTTAGATGGAAAGGGTACTCCGCAGCAGAAGACACGTGGGAACCTCGGAAGAACCTGAAAAATTCACTGAACCTAGTCCGCCAGTTCCACCGAGATAATCCCACAGCGATAAGGAAAGCCTATATAAGACATGCCCTGACCGCCCTCAAGTCATCATCCCCCTCTCTTGCCTCTACCACGCCCAGCACACCCCCACCAGCTTCTCCTCGCTCATGTCCTCCGATGGCTCGCAGAAAAACCAACTCGCCAACAAAGGGAAAGGAAGGGAAGCCCCCGTCGCCCCGAACTCGCCCACGCCCTCCATCTCGAAGAATGACAACGCGCCACGCCCCATACAGGTCCGTATCGCCACCAGGGTATTCACGTGCGAGGCGACGACAGCAGCAGCGACGACAGCAGCGAGGCCAGCAGCAACACTGAATGGACCGCCAACGATAGAAGAACAGGCGGACCAGTTCCTGAATGAGCTTCTCCACTCCCTGACCTCCACAGCTGCGCCAAGTTCGACCACCCCCTCTCTGCCACAATTTCTGTGGAGTCTGCAACGCCCCCATTAAGATGGACGACGGCCACGCCACCTGGAGCGCCTCCCCCGTCTCGAGCAGTGACACAGCGACCGCCAACTCCCGTGCCCCCACTTCGCCGACCGGGGTCGATGCCCCCGCTATTTCCACATCCGTTAGACGAGGTACGACGATGACCTTGCCAGCGCCTTCCAGCTTCTGCAGCCACCAAACGTCGTGCCACCAGAACGCCCGCCGCGCTTCCACGCGGCTCCCAGCCCCTCCTATCCTCCGTAGCTACGCAGACGTCGCCGCCACCCACACCAATCAAGGAAGAGAGCCCCGCACCACAACTCCACGCACCCACAGTGCCCGAGGGAATCCAGGCCACGGTCAGCAGGACGACACGCTTGGCTACGATGGTTATTTCCTGCAATGGAATCGACTTGTCGACCATCCAAGTGAACGGAACACTATCCTTGTCCCCGATCACAACAATCGCCTCGTCCCTGCCACCTACTATGCCCACTGCCCCGCCTCGACGAGCCCCTCATCCTAGGACGCCTGACGCCGACGTCCCATATCTTCGCTGAGCCCCTCCATGCTAAACCACGTCCCGACGCTCACCTCCCAGCCATAGATGACTGGGACCTCTTCGTCCTGGAGGGCAGCCACCAGTATCGCCACCACGTCGACAGGCTGGTTGACGGGCTTGCTGACCCTGGGGTCACCGCCGAGATCCACAGGTACCGCACAGTGGTGAGAAAGCTCCACTTCCAGATCGAGCAGGAATATACCACCTGCTGTCTACCCCGAGCGCCGTCGAGTATACCGCCCTCCAACTGCAGAGGGATGCTGACTTAGTGCGCTGCCGCCACAAGCTCAGAGACGAGCTGCGCGGCATCGAGGTGCGTCTATACGAGGCCGCGGTCATGTCGCGTATCGGGCCCAAGATGGACCAAATCCTGGAGCGCCCCGCCCTTCCCTCGATGTCCTACTTCCTATGAGGCCGCCCAGCTACTCACCAGACAGACCTCGTCGCCACCCTCCCTGTCCACGTGCCGCCCCATACTCACTTCATGAACGCCCGTCCCCTCCCTGTTCGTGATCGCGCCACCATCTATGCCCTCCGCCGCAAGCGCGCCTGTCCCCCGAGTCCTCCCCCGATGCCAACGATGCCGGACGAGCCTTATCCGGTGAGCCCGCCACTTCGACTAACAGCGTGGCAGCTGTCCCTTAGGGGAGGGCGTACTGTTACGATCTCCCTTAAGGACTGAGCGGACCGTCTCTTCCTCCCTTCACTACGATACCTGGCCTGCGCCTCGCTCCATGTTCTAGACCCGATAGCTATGACTCGTTGCGCTCCACTGGACGTGGAGCGCATACTATATTTAGCCCTGACTCAACCGTGACTCATCCCGCTCCACAGTGGCCTGTGGGGCTGGTACTATACTTAGCGGACTACTCCACTACCCTGTTATGACTCGGTAGTAGTAGCATGTGACTCCCCTGTACCAGGCCTATATAAGGGCCTAGTTTGCGTAGGGTCAAGCCCTAAGCTTGACTTCGTTTCTCAATTCGATTGTCTTGCCTCATCACTTGAGCTCGCCGCTCTAAGTCACCTTCCTTACTTGAACTTGCCGCTTCAAGTCGCCTTTCGCGTCCATCGCTCAGCAAGGCCCTGCTTCACTCTCACGCCTCTCTGAGTCGGCTGCAACGACTCAGCTTTGGGTCTTCGCACCAAGTCACGTGCTCGCCCTACTCCGAAGAACTTAGTTCCACTCTTGCGTCAACGTGACCACCGGAAGTGTCACGCTCAGGACCACGTGCTCGTTGCCTCGCACGTGTTCACTCTTGCCCACGCCCAAGTCGCACAAGTCGTGCTCATGGCCCGTCGAGCCGTAACAAGAGGGCACCAGGAGTTTGATGCGACTGGGCGTGCATGAAGGGTGAAGGTGAAAATGATTTTGTGGCGTCCCATGGTTGCCAGGATAACAGGGTCCTTGGCTCCATACATGAAGCCACATACTTGGGGATGACATGTGCTCCCAAGCCGTCTTGGATGTGGGTCGTGAAGTACCAGGGAGATGTGGGGTGTTAACATGGTAGGGATGCCCTGGATGGTCAGCCTCCACCGCTCCTTCGGTGGCCACTCCACGTCTATGGCAGCTAGGGCGTTCCAGCCTTCTGGTGGGGTGTTCTCCCAGTCGCGTACTTCCCCATGGCCTTTCCTCTCCACCTCATCGCGTAGGGAGGCTACCGCGTCTACCACAACGCCGCGGGTTTCATCGTCATCTAAGTGTCAATTACCTCCGCTACTGTGGCATTGAGACGTCTGATGATCTCCTCGCCAGTCCTGGCGCCCCTCATATCACAGTAAAGGAGGGGCCTGCCTCGCCGAAGGGGGAGGCTGGCATTGCCTCGTCAGAGGGCATTGATGTTGTCATGGGGGACGCGGCTAGGAGGTCAAGGTCGTCAACGTGGGGGAGGTCTACGTCTGAGAGGGGGGACGCCGGTGGTGGAGACAGAGGCGGTATGGTCTGGTTGTCGTCGGCGAAGAAGGAGGAGTAGTCCCCTTTATAGATGGGGGAGCCGGGCATGGAGGAAGCCACAGAGGAGGAGGACATGTAAGCAGGACGAGGGCGACGAGGATGACGAGCTGCAGCGTGTGTAGAGCTTGGAGCGTAATGGGGAGGGCTGAAAAGCGAAAACTGAGGGATGTATAGAGGCCACAGCGCAAGGAACTGGGGGGAGTAAGTTGCTTGGAAAGAATTAGGGTGTTTCCGAGCGGTCTTATATGCTGTTTTGTTACGCGCCATTCCGTTCCGGAATAGCGCTAGTTGTGCTGTGGTTGGTGGTGTGCAGGACTGGTAGCAAGTCTCAGGGTAGTCTGGGAGAGGCAACGTTGACGATGCTATGAACGTGGCAAGCGACGTCTCTGGTCCTGAGTCACTCTTTAGTTCTGAGGGTGGCGAGAACGTTGGCAGACTCTCAGAACTGGACACTGATAGGTGTGAGCCTGCGGTTGGGTTAGGTGCTCCTTGTCTGTGAGTGGGGAAAAGACGCGTAGATGTCCCTCCCTTCCATGTGTTACCCCCTTCTTAGGTCTCGCATCGCCCCGATGCGGTTTGGTTCTTTGATGGAACTCCTCGATTAAGTCTGGCGCAAACACTTGTGAAGCTGGTTCCCATGTATTGTCAGCATGTGGGTAGTCTTTCCACTTGATTAGGTACTGGTGTACGCGTTTCCTGCCATAATGTCGTTCACTCATGATGCGTTCTACTTCCCATTGGGGTTCTCCTTCGATGATTTCAGGTGGGGGACGTGTAAAATTAGGTCCATGGGCGTCTGTTTCTTGGTAAGGCGTCAAAAGATCGACATGAAACACATTATGAATCGTCCATGATGGTGGCAATTCCAGTTGGTAAGCCACAGGGGAGATGACTGATGTGATTATGAATGGGCCGAAGCGTTTGGGCGCCAGCTTACTACTGGGATAATAGGTTTTGATGTGGCGTCCTTCGAGCCAGACCTTTTGATCCTTTTGAAACCGTGGTACTACTGTCTTTGGTGGCGCATTCAAGAGCATTTGTGCACGCTGTCTCGCATCTTTGATGTGTGTAAGGCGGTCTTGGACCGCAGGGGGGTGCGTTGGGTCATTGTCAATCTGCATTGGGGCTGGTAACGAAGAGTAGCTCGTGTGCGGTGAGTTTTGAGCGATCATGGGGCCAAGAGTTGTAGACAAACTCTGCCATTGGTAGGTAATAGGCCCACTGTCTTGTTGGTCTGGAACCCATAGGCGTAGGTATTGCTCTACTTGCTGGTTCGCGCATTCACTCTGTCCATCTGTCCTGGGGTGGAAGGCGGTGCTAATATTTTGCTTTGCATGAATACTTTTGGTCAGGGCGCGCACGAAGTGCGACGTAAACCTGGGGTCGCAGTCTGAGATGATGCGCCTGGGTAGTCCAAACCAGGGCAGGATGTGGCAGAAGTAAAGGGTGGCCACCCCTTCCCCCGTGATAGTAGTCGAGCAGGGGAGGAACCGTGCAGCTTTAGAGCACCCCTGATCCACAATGGTAAGGATTGCGTTGTGTCCTGATGAAAGGGGGAGGTCTGTGATTAGGTCCATAGAGATACTTTGAAATGGACCCTCTTCCGCTGGGACGTCTAGCGGAAACAGTGCTGCCTTGGTTTGGGTGGTGCGCGCTTTAGTTTCCTGGCATTTGGCACATCCCTGTACGTATTCCTTCGTGAACTGGTCGAGGTCCTTCCCTCCTTCATAGTGTTGGTGTAGGAGTGCGAGTGTATTCTTGACTCCAGGGTGCCCAGCAAGGGGGTGGTCATGGTATCGCTGGAGGACCTCTCTTCGCGCATCCAACTCCAGAGGGAAAGGGGCGAGGTTCATCGCTCCGACACGCTCTGGTGGAAATAAGGTGACGTTCTCATTGTCATGTTCCCCTTTGTCTCCTGGGGGGCGCGATAGAAAGTCTGCGGGTATGTGTTGTTTCCCTGGGATGTGCACAAGGTGATAGTCATATTCTTGGAGCTCTGGTGACCACCTAGCTTGGCGGCGGTTAAGATTTTGTGGGCGCATGAAGTACTGAAGGTTGCGGTGGTCTGTGCGGATGGTAACCTTGTGGTTGCTTCCTGCTAGGTATGCTCTCCAGGTGCGTAAGGCGTCCAACACTGCGAAGGCTTCACGGTCTGCGACGTCCCAGTTACGTTGAGTGGCATCGAAGGTTTTGGAATGGAACGCAATGGGATGGAGGTGTCCTTGAGTGTCTGTTTGTTGCAGGACTGCTCCCAGGGCATGTTGGGAGGCGTCCGTGTCTACGAAGAACGGTTTGTCGAAGTCCGGTTGGTGTAGGACCAGCGCAGAGGCTACTTTGTGTTTGAGTTCATTAAAGGCTGCCTGGCGTACCTCAGTCCACTCCCAAGGGGTGTCTTTATGCGTAAGTTCATTCATGGGCCGTGCGATCTCGCTGAACCTGGGGATCCAGCGGCGGTAGAAGAGGCAGAACCCGATGAACGCGCGACATCTCTGACATTCCTGGGCACTGGCCATTCCGCTATAGCTTTAACTTTAATGGGGTCCATCCTGAGGCGGTCTTTTCCAAGATAACGCCTAGGTACTCTACCACTGTCACTTCAAATTGGCATTTCTCGGGCGTAGGTAGAGATCATGTTGTTGGAGGACTTCGAGAACCTGGGTAGTGATGCGTCGGTGTAGCGCATAGTCCAAGGGTGTGTGTACCAGGATATCATCCATGTACACTGTAACGTGTCCCCCTTCAATAAGGTCCTTGAAAATCTGGTTCATCATCGTTTGGAAGGTTGCTGGGGAGTTGGTGAGTCCGAAGAACATAACCATGGGCTCGAATAGTCCTAGGTTCGTTTTGAAGGCTGCCTTCCATTGGTCGCCTTCAGAATGCATATGTTGTTATAACCCCAGCGGATGTCCATTTTCGTGAAAAGCGCGTGTCCTCTGACTCTGTCAATGAGTTCTGGGATAAGGGAAGTGGATAGTGGTTGCGAGTAGTCACTGTGTTTAGTTTACGGTAGTCGATGACGGGGCGAAGATCTCCATTCTTTTTCTTGACCCAGAACACAGGGAAGGCGTATCTAGAGTCAGAGGGGCGGATAAGTCCTTGGTCTTCGTTCTCTTTGACGAAGGTGCGCATAGCCTTCTGTTCCCTAGGATTGAGCGGATAGATTTTACAATCTAGGGTGTCTGGCGCCTCCGGTTTGAGGTCAATGGCGTGATCCCAGGGACGTGATTCAGGAAAGCGTTGGGCCGCTTGTTCGCTGAACACTTTGCGGAAGCGATGGTAATGTTCTGGGACGATTTGATCCCATGTCTTCCTTTCAGTAGGCTGCGCCTCCTCGGCGATGCGTTGGGAGACCGTGACCTTGCAGAGGCGCATGATCAGTTCATCTCCTGGTTCTAGGAGGGGTTCCTCAGGGGGAATCTCGACCCGTAGGCCAGAGACATAGGCAGGGGGCGTTGGCTGTAACAGTGACGTTTCTGGGGTGCGTATGATCACCTTTTGGTTAATAGTCCCCTCTGTCCAGTCTACTTGTGGGTTGGTAGCTGCCAGCCAGGGGTATCCTAGAATGATGTCGTCTCCTCCCAGCTCTGCTTCGTAGAAGTGGTAAATGTGGCTGTCTTTTCCAGTGACGATTTCGAGGTCAGTGAATCGAGTGATTTCTCCAATGCTGTTTTTGCTACCGTCCGCATTATGAAGTCTTCTGGGACGTCTGAGTTTGAGCATAGAAAGGTCGTTCCTTTCTGCGAAGCTGGGGCTGATGAAGTTTTCTGTTGCACCACTGTCCACAAAGACAGGGAGCTCGGCCTTAAGTTTTGCGGTGTGTAACTGAGCAGGGATACGCAAAGATTTGATTCTTGGTAGATACACATCACGACAAAACATGGCCCGAATACTGGCCGGTGTATTCAGGCGGTTTGAAAACCCTGGGCCTCCCACATCTGTCCTACTTTATTGAGCTCTTCGTCATTTAGCGCAACCATTGCCTTCAAGATCGCGTCTGGAGTGGCGAGAGTGTTGGAGGACTCTCCTTCTGCCTCCTGTGGTTCCTCTTGTAGCTGAGCGGTTTTAATGGTATCGCATTTCCTTCCCTTGCGAGGGC
>WTXC01000564.1:0-10364 GCA_022496195.1 Lactifluus subvellereus | reverse complement strand
AGGGCTTGACCCAGCCGCTCACCGTTGTGTGCATTGTTAAGTCGTGTGAAGCCAAGGACGCCACTCTTGATCTCCCACTGGGTGGGCATTGCCTCCTCGATCCAATGGCCAGTTACTGCGAAGTAGCCATCGGTGTTGCTAGCTTGCCATGCGTCACATGTCATATTAACTTTTCCAATGACTCTTGGACCCTAGACAAAAGAGTGAGAACGCGAAACAAACCCCTAAAAGGTTCTTACATTGAGTCGCACCCTCAACGTCGTAAGATAAGTCTTGAACTTTTGCATGATTGCAGTCCGCGCTCTCTTTCGACCTGGGATCTTCACACCATTCTTTGCGTGTCCAGCAAGATCGATCATCTCCTTAAACTTGGGGTGTTCAAGGGCCTGTATTGGCTACAGGTAAACGACATTAGATGGGGTAACACCTCCAGCAAATAGGCATGTTACCTGATCAGAGGAAATGAGCCATTCAATTGCTGCTTCACGGAAAGCATTGTCAGTGTAGGGGATGACACGCTCTGAGGTTTTCATTTCCTTGAGGTCACGATCCAGTGTTCGAGTCGCAGCTTCAGCAGCTGCCTTGCGCTTTTTGACATCACCTGGCAATTTTGATTTGTACTTGACACTCTCAGCCCATTTGCGATATCTCCCCTAAATGGAATATCAAGACAAGACGCAGAAACATTTGGTAATAGACTCACTGAATGGGCTGCTTCCAGGTGGCGCCGTAGTGTGGAGACTTCGTCAACGAGACTCTTTTTGTTTCTATAAAGATGTGTTTCATTAAAGGGACATGAGAAGGAGATGCTAGACGTACAGGCAGAGTTTGCAAGTGGAATATTTCTTCGTCTTCCGTTGATGTCCTTCCAAACGGCCGGGTGAAAGAATTGGTCATGTCCCGTCGTTTATCTTCTTGTGTCGGCGTGTCATCACTGACTGGCTGGACAACCACATCCATAAGAAACCCATCGCTGTCGATATCTGCAGGATTTCTAGTGATGTGCGCACGTTCTTGCCTGCAACAGTATTCGGAAATGAACAAAGACTTTTTTTCTGAATGTACGCACGCTTAGCAGGGCCCCCGGTCCGCATTGTCCCCACAAACGGCGTCCTCATCACTGGTAATGATAGTTACGATATGCTTGGTCTGCAAAGCACTTGCAGTGCTGGGCATGATGCGTTGCTTTTTGCCTGCGACATGAGGGGTTGGTGGGGGGTTTGAGATGAACAAGCAAAGACATACAAGGTTTAGGCTGCTCATCAACACCCCCGTCATCAGATCCATCATGCTCACAATCAGCGTTGGTGCTGGGCATGATGCGTCGCTTTTTGCCTGCAACATGAGGGGTTAGTGGGTTTGAGATGAATGAGCGAAGACATACAAGGTTTAGGCTGCTCATCAACACCCTCGTCATCAGATCCATCACGCTCACCATCAGCGTCAGCACGGGTAAACAGGTCATGGTACGCGTTGGCTCAGTGGGACTTGTTAACATCGGGACCTGATGGTTTCAGTAGGGATCCAGCTTCTTGAGCCTGGCGCATACGAAACTCTTGCACTGCTTTGCGTTGGAAAGTGAGCTCAGGCTGTGCTGCATTATTGCTGTCGGTTAACTTTGAGGTCGGGGCGATGTGGCGTGATGGTCGTGCCTGGCTAGTCAGGTCTGCATCCGATCCACTAGAGACATATCAGTCATGGTATGAAATGATGGTTTAAGCCAGCCACGCACCAAATATGTCTGAGCTCTGTGATAAGACGTTGGAGTTTGATCTCGACAAGATCCAGGGGGAAATTGGTCGCTCCAGTCTATTTTAGCTAGATATGAGCAAACGCAACCATTCCATATTTTCCTCTGCTAATGTATTGGAGACGGCCACCAGAATCCCGACAGTCTTCTCCAAACATAGCATCAAACTGCATGTTAAATGTCTCATATGCTGTATCGCGATCATCTAGTTTCATCACGTTCCAAATTTTGTCATCCTTTGTGCCTTGTGAGACCGACTGTGGTAAGACATTTGAAAGCGTGATAATATCCTTGACGAGGAGTTTGATCCCTGCGATGGTGGGCATTTCAAGGGGAGCAAAAAACAGAAAAGGGGGGTGAAGATGCATGGCAACCGCCAACCATTATATGCGTGGTGGTCCGTGGTGGTCCTCTGGTGGATTGATGATCTTCTCAAGAACTGATTCCATTTTGCTGGGGGGCATAGAGTGCAGATCATAAGCCTTGCGCGGGCAGCGACACTCACTTCTGGCATCTCAGTGATCTCGCCATGCGTGCTGTTCTCTGGGTGATTCAGAAAGCAAGGGGAGTCGAAAAGACGATTGATAATGTTAGTCAGAATGGCCCACATGTGGGGCAACTACAGAGGTACATTGAAATCAATTCACCTTTGGTCATGTTATGTTGGACAATTTGAAGGTGCAGCTGTCCCCAACATTTCCGCGTTTTCCCTTTGCACACACAGAGCCTGAGTCTGCCTGAATGACCCGGTAACGAATGCTCTACGGCGCTACCAATCGTGGCACTTCACCACCTATATAAAGCGTGAAGTGTGCATATGAGGAATGGTGAGGGGGATGCACCTCGATGATTCACAACATCCCATGCAACCTCCTTCCCAAGGCAACGGAGTTGTAGCCCGATCCAGCTTCCCTCCCAGCCCAATTTCTTAATCAGTGTTTTATGAAAGTGCTGGCATTGACACTATGTCGACACATAGTAAAATCCGGTCGAAGGCTCGAAGCGTACTGATGATCAGTGTCTATAATTGGAACTATCATCACCCAAAAGCTCCGGCCTCAGCCGCCAGCTCCGGCTGTGCAATGTCTTGAGCCGGGCCAGAGCTTTTAGTCAGCCGTCACTTCGGCTCGGCTAAGCTCGGCCCACCAGGTCTCGTCTCGGCTCGGCTGCCGGCCTGAAGCCGGGCCGGGCACAACACTATTTATGGTGCAGCAATCGTTGCCATGCTGGTTTGCTGTGGTGGAGGCGGGGGTGGTATGGGTTGTTGGAGGATGGGTGGCGGCAGCGTAGGCTGTGCGGCTTGTTGTGCTAGGCAGAGTAGCTGCGGTGTAGCTGTTGTTTCCTGGGTAAGGGGGTGGCTGCCTTGGAGCATGGCAACGTCCTGAAGCCTGGTGCTTAGGAATTCTTCGAGTGGTTCTGTTTCCCTTTGCTTCCCTTTTGACGTGGAGGGAGCTAGTGGTGGTGAAGGCGGGTCTACGTCAATACTTTCTGGCGCTTTACCAGGATGTCCTAGTCCTGTGGTGTCATCGTGGGGGATGCAGTTATCTGGTTTTGTCCAGTAGCGATTTTCTGCCCACTCGAGGATATACCAGTGGTCGTTGATGAATTTGATAGGGAAGTGCTTTTCACTTCCGTCAGGTGCTCGGATTGTGTGGTGATAGCACCACTTTTGGGGGTTCCGGTCGGTGTCTTTCCAGTAGGCTCCTCCGCAGATATAATCTGGTAGGTCAGCGTTCTTTCGCAGCGCAACCAGGGTGTCTCTGGTTTCTGAGATCTGTATTCGGAGGGTTGCCACGATTACTGTCCTTCTTCCTGTAGGATGAGCTCTACTTGGTGGACGAAGATGGTGCAAACAAAATCGACTTCAGTGACGATTTCAGCAAGTTCTCATGCGATCTGATCAAGGTTACGGTGGTGCCTGTTTGGGCCGTTGGCACAGGTTCTTGGGCACTCACGGTGGTGACGGTTAACGTCGCTTTCAAGTTGGTTTGTGGCTTCCCGTGTCCAGAGGACGGCTTGGAGGATTTCTGGCAGGCTGATCTCGTGGAGGGGCCCTAAACGCGGTCATCGAGTAGACTCCAGGGCTCTAGCGATAGCTGTAAGATGGTGAGGGCTGCTTCAAATGCTGTGAAGTCTTCTAGCCACTTCTGTTTGATGAATCGGAAGTTTTCTACTTTGATCGAAAGGGCGTGATGTTGCTCTGATGGTCCTTCCGTGCAGGATAGGAAGCAGGCGGCGTTGTGTTGATAGACTGCATCGTCTAGGAGGATCCTCCACTGGGTGATGTGTGTGCATCTTCTGTTAAGATCACTGAGGCGTTCCCAATATTCTGTATTGTCCAGGGCGGGGCGTTCCTGGTGTTTAAGGGAAGCTTGACTTATGTTACGGCTCGACAGGCCATGAGCACAACTTGTGCGACTTGGGCGTGGGCAAGAGTGAGCATGTGCGAGGCAATGAGCATGTGGTCCTGAGCGTGACACTTCCGGTGGTCACGTCGATGCGAGAGTGAAGCTAAGTTCTTCGGAGTAGGGCGAGCACATGACTAGTGCAAAGGCCCAGAGCTAAGTCGTTACAGCCGACTTAGAGAGGCGTGAGAGTGAAGCAGAGCCTTGCTGAGTGATGAGGCCTTAAGGCGACTTGAAGTGGCAAGTTCAAGTGAAGAGGCAAGATGATCGAATTGAGAAACGAAGTCAAGCTTAGGGCTTGACTCTACGCAAACTAAGGCCCTTATATAGGCCTGGTACAGGGGAGTCACATGCTACGGCTACCGAGTCATAACGGAGGTAGTGGAGTAGTCCGCTAAGTATAGTACCGGCCCCACAGGCCACTGTGGAGCGGGGTGAGTCACGGTCAAGTCAGGGCTAAGTATAGTACGCGCTCCACACACAGTGGAGCGCGGTGAGTCACAACTACTGAGTCGGGGTCTAGAACGCAAAAGGGGAGCATAAGCAGAGTATCGTAAGAAAAGCCAGATGGTCCGTCCAGTCCGTAGGTGAGATCGTAACAATACCTGAAGGAAGTGTGGCCCCTGGAATGCTACCCAGAACCAACTCCCATGCATACATTGGCTCATGCTTGGTGACCTTGACTCAAGTTTGGATGCCTTTATTCAGATGCCTCGAACATGTCGTCAATATCGCTGTCGTAACCGTAATGGGTTGTATCACCAAGATAGCAGCCATGGAGAATATGACTGCCATCTGGGAGTATGACCCAGAACTGCCTGACAACCATGTGTTGGGGGGATCTTTGGATGTCATTGCCACCATTTGCACTATCGCAATCAAAGTAAGTTATGTTCAATATATATAGTCAATTGCCATGGTTCAATAAACCTATTGCTGCACCAGATCCAAGCCTCTGGTCAATGGATCGAGTACTTCAAAGGGCTCCAGACTCAATGCAAGATAGCTGAGCCACTTAGAATTCTGCTTCACAGCAATGTTCGGTGGGGCTCAGCCTACAACATGCTCGATCGTTCATATAAGCTATGTCAGGTGAGTCAAATTCAGTCAGTTGCCATATACTTATGTTTACTCGGTATCCATAGCCAATTAGTCTTTTCTTGAAATCCGTGGACTCCCTCTTTGGTCTGATTACAACCATCTGCTGCAATGGCTGAATTCAAAAAAAGATTCCCTGGAGTGCGTTCCAACTCAATGACAGGGACTGGGCACAGATAAAGGATGTGCGAGACATACTAAAGGTGTGTAGCCTCTCGTACCCCTGCCAAATGATAGACTAAATGTTTACAGATAGGATTCCAACAACATCCAACACTATTTCTTGTCAGAACAGCTTCCTACACTCTGGCGAGCTCTTCCTGCAATAGAGGAGTTACAAACTGCATGGGAGGCCAAGTGCGATGACGGGAGATTCACCATTTATCGTGAGGCAATTAATAAGGGACTAGGAAAGTTACAAAAGTACTATTCACGCTTCGATGAGAAGCCCGGCTATATACTTGGACTGTTCCTTCATCCATATTACAAACTAGACTACATCAAAATGGCTTGGGGTGGTGCAGAGGAACAGGCGAGGGAGCGTGCAGCAGGTAATGTGCATGCAAAAGATTGGCAGGATGAAGCAAGGAAGATAATAGAGAAGACGGTGAGTCCAACGTATATTGCTACATGTGAAGGGTGACTGAATCCATGGCACATCAGATGGAGGATTATTACAGATGACGACCAAGTGCTGAATCGGTTGCTACACCTGGGCCTGAGACCAATGAAGAAACCTTGGGATCAACATCCCTAATATCCAACTATGACTGATATCGATGCAAGCGCATCACCCAGGACCATGACAAAGGGTGGGGCTCAGAGCTGCATCGCTACCTGAAGGACATACCCACAGATGTTACAAAGGATACTGACATTGTTGAATGGTGGCAGGTATATTCAGTTCGTTTCCCTGTGTCTCATTAACATGCTAACCCTATCAATAGAACCATGCTCAAATTTACCCAACGCTCGCCCTCATCGCTCTCAACACCCTCCCTTGCCAAGCATCCTCAGTCCCCTGTGAACGTCTCTTTTCTGCAAGCAAGCAGGTAGCTGATGATCGCCATGCTTCTTTGGGTGTGACACGATTTGAGGAACTACAAATTATGAAGTTTGCATGGCGAAACAATATTGCTGATCTTGCAGCTTGGAACTTGAGGCTTGTCGAGGAGGTGGACATGGGAGAATATTGTGAGCTATTTGAAGCCGATAATAGTGCAGAGCTTGATGGAACCAGAGGGGCCACTTTCAACATCGGCAATTAGAGTTGTGCTTAGCTATAGTGCGCCAGTGTGCCATTTTACAGATCCAATCCTCTGCACTGTTTTGTGGTTACTGTAAACTAGTTATTTGTTTCACTGCCCTCTTGATCACAATATAATGGCTCTGCTTGATACACTGTCCAGGGTATGGCACTGCATCAGGCGTATGAACAAAATGACTTGCCCTCCCTATAGTAACTTAACTGACGTTCCAGCCTTCGAAGACTTGAATGACTCGGATCTGAACGCTTCGAGCACCCACAGAATCGTCTCTCTTCAAACTCCAAAATCATCCGGCTGGATTCCCGTCTCATCCACATCCTCATACACATTCTGTTGGTTTGTCCAATTTCACACTCTCGGCATCAGCAGAACTGATGGATCATCTGGTGACCGGGCCTCTGTCTCATCTATGTCCTCATACACATCCTCTGTCATTTCATCCAACTCATTTCACGCTCTCATTGCATCCACCTCCTTGTACATATACTCCGTCATCTCATCCAATTTCATGTCCTCGTCAAGCACCATCGATGGTTCATCTGGTAACTGGGCTTCAGCCTCATCTACATCCTTGTACACATACTCCATTGTTTCGTCCAATTTCATGCTTTCATCTCATCCACATCCTTGTCCTCTCTGTTATTTTGTCCAATTCATGCTTGCAGCCTAAACAGCAAAATCATCTGGTGAGTTGGCTTCCGTCTCATCTACATCCTCATATACATACTCCGTCATTTCATCCAATTTCTCGTTAAGCACAATTGTCTCATCCACATCCTCGTGCACATACTCCGTTGTCTTGCCCACTTTTCTCACCACACCTGATGGCACGCTTGAGTGTGCTGTCCTTTGTATGTTGCCTTTTTTCCTTGTTCATATAATTCCTCATAACTAACAATTGCTCTCTCACAGGTACACTGACAACGTCCAGCTGCCACGTCATCAACACCCCACTCGCTCGCCAACGTGAGCCTGGGGTGGTTTCATTCTTTACTTCTTCTCGCTGCCACAGCCACATCACCACCACCCCCTCTCACTCACAACCACAAGCTGGGGGTGGTTTCTGTCTTTCATGATGATGCCCTGCCGCCACATCACCGCCAGCACCCCCCTGACTATCACCATTCCACCATCATCACTGCCACCACCTCCATCGCCCCGTGTGAGCACGGCATACTTGCCCTGCGGGTCCATCCGCATGGGCGCACCATCGTCACCCACCATCACAGTCGCAGGTAGATGCCGCTGTCTTCACTGCCCTGTGCTCGCCTGCGAGTCCATCTGCATGGGTGCATCGCGCATGTCGAGGTGGCATCACCACCACCATCACCACCCCGTTCTGCCAGCGTCACCCACCATCACAATCCACAACTGCAGGTAGACAACACCATCTCCACCCCACGCTCACCTGCGAGTCCATCTGCATGGGCGCATTGTGCATGTTGAGGCAGCATCACCACCACCATCACCACCCCATTCCGCCAGCATCACCCACCATCACAATCCACAACCGCAGGTAGACAATGCCGTCTCCGCCCTGTGCTCGCCTGCAAGTCCATCCACATGGGCGCATCATGCATGTCGAGGTGGCATCACCACCACCATCACCACCCCGTTCCACCAGCATCACCCACCATCACAATCCACAACCACAGGTAGACAACGCCGTCTCCACCGCCCCACGGTCGCCTGCGAGTCCATCCGCATGGGTGCAGCGTGCATGCCGAGGCCCACATCACCATCACCACCACCACCCTGTTCCGCCACCATCACCCACCGTCACAGCCGCAGGTAGCTGCTGTCTCCATCACCCTGCACTTGCCAATGCCTCGACAGGGATTGACAAGATGCGTGGGGGGCTCAAGTTGCTTGCGGACAAAGTCGCAAAGGGTGAAGTATGGCTGGACTCTCCAGAACCGTGGCCCCACGTTACTGACCATGCAATATTCACATTCACAGGCAGAGCATGACGAGGCGGAACGCTGGCTGCAGGAAAAGCAGACGACCCTGACGTGGTTCAACACAGATGCCACTGTCCCCATTGCCCCACAATCGCCTGCGAGACCATGCGCACGGGCGCAGTGCGCATGCCAAGGCACATGGCACCACCATCATCACCACCCCATCTGGCCTGCGACGTGCACGGGCGCAGCATGCATGCTGAGGTGTGCATCACCACCACTGTCACCCCGTCTGGCCTGCAACATGCGCACGGGTGCAGCGCGCATGCCAAGGCATGCGTCTCTACCGTCACCACCCTGTCTGGCCGGCGAGTCCATGTGCATGGGTGCAGCGTGCATGCCAAGGTGCGTCACCACCCTGATCCCCCTCTCACTTACATGTTGTTTCATCAACTATATTATTAAATAGATTACTCTAGTGTAGCATGTGTAGATTATATTTGTATGAAAGTGATTTAACTTCAATTTGTGAGAATGAGAGAATAAATGCACAAGGGTGTGCACCAAAGACCAGTCCAAACCGCATCCGGACCAGTCCTAACTGGTTATGAGAGGCTACTAGAAAAAACTGGTTGAGACCGGTTACGAGACTGGACCAGACCGCTTATAACCAGTTCTATGCAGTCCAGTCCAGTCACAGCAAATTTTCTTGAATTCTCGGACCGGTCCCAGTCCCAGTTATGCCAAAAAAGGAAAAATAACCGGACTGGACCGGACTTTGAAGCACTATCACTGTTGTTGTCGCAGTGGTCACAGTGGTTCCAGTGTCATCATGGCAGTGTCACGGTTGCAGTCGTCGTTACAGTGTTGCCATGGTCGTGGTCATGGTCGTGGTGGTTGCAGCGTCCACATGGTGGTGTTGCAGTTGTGGTCATCATCACAGTGTCACTGTGGTTGTCATTGCAGTGGTGTTGCAGTCGTGGTGTCACAGCATCCTCGCAGCAGTGTCACGGTCGTGGTTGTCATCGCAGTGTTGTGGTTGTTGTCATGGTTGTTGTTGCAGTGTTGCCATGGTCATTGTAGCGGCAGTGTCACGGTCGTGGTGGTTGCAGTGTCCTCATGGTCATGGTGGTTGCGACGTCCTTGCAGTGGTGTCACAGTCACAGTCATCATTGCAGTGTTGCCATGGTTGTTGTCGCAGCAGTGTGTGGTCACAGTTGTCATCACGGTGTTGTTGTGGCGGTGTTGTGGTTGCCGTCATGGTGTCACCATTGAGGTCGCAGTGTCGTCGCAGCGGTGTTGCGGTCGCGGTCATTGTCATGATGTCGCCATCATGGTCGTCATTGTGGTTGTCGTGGTCGTCATCGCCAGTGTCATCATCATCGCTGGTGTCATCGTCATCGCAGTGTGATTGTCATAGTCATTGCCATGTTGTCACCATTGTCGTTGTCATGGGCAGGTGGTGGTGGTGGTGGTGATGTGGCTGGTACAATGATGACGAGGGGTGCTGATGGAGGTGGAGGCGGTGATATGGCCAGTACAATGAGGTGGTATTTGTACTCACCTTGCCCTCATTCCATTCGTTGTTCACCCCCTCGTCCCAGGGAAAGGAGGCCACAGCTGTGGCAGATGATGTGGATGCCATGCACATGGATGCATAGGCGGAGATGCAGCGGGTGAACCCCACCCTCCTGGGTTTGTTCATACCCAATGGGCATAACCATACCTATGAAATAAAGAATAATTAGCGATATCAGGTTGCGTTACTCACTTTACAATGGGTGTGTTGGGGGAAGCCAACTACAAACATGTGGTTCATAGTAGTCAAGATGGGGTTGTTGACTTATTGAATTTTTTTTTCATGTTTGTGTGTGTTTATTTGTTGTTAATCACAGAAAAATTTGTCAAGTCTGTTTCACTGCTTATATCCTCCAAGTTGCTA
>WTXC01000563.1:0-10389 GCA_022496195.1 Lactifluus subvellereus | reverse complement strand
GCTGCACTGTCGCCATCGCCCAACACCATCCCCACCACTGGCTGTGCTGGCACCATCATCGCTGCCCTGGCTATGGCAGCACCCTCACCGCAGCTGCAGCCACAGCTGCCAGCACCTTCGCCGTGGCCACAGCAGCAGCACCCTCACCACCATCACCATTGACATCGCCCAGCACCATCCACCACGGCCATGGCAGCATCCTCATGGCAGCCGCTGCTGCACCATCACCGCAACCGCAACCACGCCAACCCCTTCGCCGTGACCACGGCAGCAGCACCCTCGCTGCCATTGCCATCGCAGTCGCCCAGCCAACCCCGCCGCACCCTGCCATGCCAGTACCGTCCCTGCCACAGTGGCCGCAGCAGACCCCACCTCTATGGCCATGCCATCACCCTCCCCACCGGCAGCAATGATGGCCACAACAACTGCAACAAGGCCAACAGCCGCAGCACAGCACCAGCAGCACCGGAGCCGGAACTGGCACCAGCAACAGCAGCAACAATGGCAGCGGCAGCAGCGAGAGCAGCACCAGCACCAGTACCAGTGGCACCAGCAGCCAGAGCAGCAGCCAGAGTGGCGGCGGCACCAGCACAGCACCGGCATCAGCAGCACCGACAATGGCAGCGGGTGCAGCAACCAGAACAGCGGGAGCGGCAGCGAGTGCAACGACAATGGGCAACGTTCATGACAGTCAGTGCGACCGCAGCGACAGACAGCGCGACCGTGGGCAATGGACAGTGCGACCGCGACCAGCAGTGCAACACCATTTATAATAGTGTATATATAGTCTAATAGTGTATAATAAGAGTAGTAAAGTTAAAGGTATAATAAAGGTGTTTTTAGTTATAGGAGTAGTCTGGAGTGGCAGCAAGCACCAGCAGCAGCAGTGTGGCAGTGGGAGCAGCACC
Organism: Lactifluus subvellereus; assembly: GCA_022496195.1. Classification (NCBI taxonomy): domain Eukaryota; kingdom Fungi; phylum Basidiomycota; class Agaricomycetes; order Russulales; family Russulaceae; genus Lactifluus; species Lactifluus subvellereus. The sequence continues at coordinate 9,481 of WTXC01000563.1, read as the reverse complement.
ACCAGCAACAATGGTGGTGGTAGCAAGTGTGGTCATGCCAGCTGTGGTGCCACGGCAGTGTGGGTGCAGTGGCAGCAGGTGCTGCCCAGTGGCATGAGACTGTGCAGTGCTGTGCAGTGCAGTGCTGTGCTGTTGCTGTGCTGTGCTGTGCAGTGCTGTGCTGTGCTGTGCAGTGCTGTGCAGTGCTATGCAGTAGGCCCCTTTCTATGGCCAACTATGGGTTTACTAATGAACTATGCAATGCTATGGCCAACTATGGCCAACTATGGGTTTGCTGATAAACTATGCAATGCTATGGTGTGCTATGGTGTGCTATGGGTAGGCCTATTGCTATGGGAGTATTGCAGGTTCGCTGATGCCTGCTCCTGCCCAGTGCCCCAGAAATAATGCCCCAGTCCCTATGGACATAGATGCCACATGTATGGGAGGACCACTAACAGATGTGGAGAAGAAGAAGCTCATGGATGAGCAAAAATGCTTCTACTGCAAGGAGAAGGGACACCGTGCTGCTCAATGCTTCAAAAAGAAGGGATGACAAGGCCAACAGGCCCCTTCCTCATGTGCCACGCTTGTAAGAACAACAAGCCAAGAAAGTCTGACCATGGTCCCTGATGACAGCACCAGCCAAGCACCATGGACATCATGTCCCAACTCTGCACCATGAGCGCAACAGAGTGGTTGGCAGCCTTCGACTGCATCATCAAAGAAGACTTGGATTTTTAAAGTGGCTTGATCTAACAGCCTGGAATCAAGCCTCGCTATTTGTACCATGTATGTCTCAAATCAGAATAGTATCAATGTCAATTTTACGTTTTCCACCATACATGGAAAGGCTGCAGAAAGTGCGCTCATAGACAGTGGCACCACTGACAACTTCATCGACCAAAAACTGCCCAAAGGCTGTGTCTTGTGCCCAGATGACTCCCAGCCATGCCTCCTCTATAATGTCAATGGATCCGAAAATGCAGTGGCCAAATACCACCTACTGTGATCTAACAATTAAACAAGGAAAGAAAGAAAGTGTGCAGTGCTTCTTCCTTGCCAACCTGGGATGAGACTGCACAATCCTAGGATTCCCCTGGTTCCATGCCTTTAATCCCGACATAGATTGGAGTACAAGACCATCAAAGGAGGACCAATCTCCCTTGCAATAACAAGCAGAAAGGCACCAGAACAGCCCTGAAGCCTGCTGAGATACACCCAGCTCCTTGGACATGCCCTCCAAGCAACCACCTTTGAAGAGGGAGACAACCTAGTCTCCAGATCAACAGGACGAACATCACCCAGGAATGGGCCATCAAGGAACACCAGGGATGAACCACCCCCACAGCAGCAGACATGCCCTCAGAATACTCCCAACACTGGAGGGTCTTTTCAGAAAAGGAAGCGCAGTGCTTCCCACCAAGCAGAGAAGACAACCACGCTATCAGATTAAAGCCCAACACCCCTGCAACGCTAGACTGCAAAGTCTACCCATTAAATCCCAAGGAGATGATCGCTGCCGATGACTGGCTCCAAGAACAGCTCAACAAAGGATATGTTGAGCTATCGAGCTCCCCCTATGCCACCCCCTTCTTCTTCATCAAAAAGAAGGATGGATCCCTCTGCCCGGTTTAGGACTATCGCACGCTAAATAGCTGAACAATATGGATATCTACCCCTCCCTAATATTAGCATCCTCACCAGGGACCTCAAAGGATGCCCCTGTTCACCAAGTTTGACATCTGATGGGGGTATCACAACATTAGAATCAAAAATGGCGATCAATGGAAAGCAGCCTTCAAAATGCCACAAGGGTTGTTCCAGCCACACGTCATGTTGTTTGGACAGTGTAATGCACCCAGCACCTTCCAGTGTGTAATGGACCAACTCCTGCATCCACTAAAACTCAAGCACCCAAGGATGATCTTTGTATACATGGACAACATCCTTGTGGCCACGCCCCTAGACCACGCACTACACTGGCAGGTGGTCCACGAGCTGCTAGATATCCTAGAAGCAGCATCATTCTTCTTGAAGCCCAGAAATGCCAATTCAAACAGTGATGAGTTGAATACCTGGGACTAGTTATCGACAGGGACTCCCTGCACATTGAGTCCAGCAAGCTGAAAGGTATTAAGGAATGGCCGTGAGTGCTTACCAGTGTCAAGCAGCTGCGATCTATGCTCAGCATTCTGGGATACCAATGCCCCTTCATACCAGGATTCGCCAAGATCACCCGCCCACTAACCAACCTCCTAAAGAAAGGAGTTCCCTTCATCTGGACCGATGAGTGTACCGCAGCAGTCGATCAGCTCATCAAAATCATCACAAGTGATCCAGTACTCTGGCAGCCAAGCCTAGCATGCCCATATGAGCTGGAAGTGGATGCCTCCCAGAATGCCACAGGTGCCATCCTATACCAGCATGATGCTCAAGGACACTAACAACCAGTGGGTTATGATTTGAAGACATTCACAGCCACAGAACGCAACTACCCCATCTGGGACAGAGAATTCCTCACCATTGTCAGAGGCTTGGAACACTGGTGCCACCTGCTCATGGGCGCCCAGCATCAGGTCACCATCATTACCAACCATAAAAACCTCCAGTACTACCAGTCGCCCCAGAAAATTAACTGCCACATCGCCTGATACATCCTCACACTCGAGATTACCACATCACCCTCATACACTGCCCAGGGGCCACAAACAAAGCCGACGCCCTCTCCTGCCACCCATACTTTGACCACACTGGCCAGGACAATGCTGAAGTCCTTGCCCTACCACCTGCCCTATTTACTAATGCTGCAACGAGCGTCAACCTCAAAGACCACACCCTCGCCCTCCAGGATGACCATAAAGACACCCTTGCCACCTGGGCCTCCACCTACCCCATCAAGTGTCACCCTGGAGGAGGCTGGTGGCACACCAACTGCCTTGTTGTCATGGCAGACAACGACCTTAGGAGGGGAGTGATCTCTCTATACCACGACCTGCCAACTGCTGGCCACCCGGCATTTTAAAAACCTGCCTACTTATTGCCAAAGACTACTGGTGGCCTAACATGAAGCAAACCATCCTTGCCTACGTTAAAGGATGTGCCACCTGTCAGGCCACTAAAGCTAACACCACCAAACCAGCACCACCTCTTATGCCCATAACAACCAACCCAAATGCCCTGCCATTCGAAACCATCGCCCTTGACCTAATTGTCAAGCTGCCCCCATCAGGAGGATTTGACTCCATCCTCACAATAACAGACCATGATTGCTCAAAAGCTGCCATATTCATCCCCTGCTGAAGCCATGACTGCCCCAGAGCTGGTCATGCTATATGCAAACATGTTTTCCCCACTATGGCATTCCCCAAAAGATCATCAGCAACAGGGAATGCACTTCGCCTTGCATTTCCCATGAGAATTGTGCAAAACACTGGGAATTGAGCAAAATATCAGCATGCGTACCACCCCCAGACAGATGGACAATCAGAACAAACTAACCAATGGCTTGAACAATACCTGTGCATCTATGTTAACCACCAACAGAACAACTGGTTCACCCTCCTGCCCATTGCCCAGTACGTCCACAATGCCTGGCCCAGTAGCACCACCAAGCAAGTGCCCTTCCAGCTCCTCATGGGGCACATCCCACATGCCCATCAACCACAGAGATCCAAGAAAATGCCATCACTCCAAGAATGCCTAGACCTCATCCACCAAGGGCACAAAGCAGCACAAACCACCATCACTAATGCCCAGACCCTTGTTAGCACCAGAAAGGGAGCACAATTTAAGCCATTCACAAAAGGACAGAGGGTCTGGCTCAATGGAAGGAACATCCACATCACTCAGCCAAGCACAAAACTTGCTCAAAGGCACTATGGCCCCTTCCAGATCACCAACATCATCTCCCCAGTAGTATACCGAGTCACAATTCCCCCTCAGTGGAAATTATGTCGTGTCCATGACATGTTCCATGCCAGTCTCCTCACTCTGTATATAGAAACTAAAGAACATGGCCCCAACTTCACAGAACTGCCTCCTGATGTCATCGATGGAGAAGCAGAGTACAAAGTTGAGGCCATTCTAGAATACTGCACATTTGGAAGAACAAAGCAGCCACAGTACTGAGTCAGATGGAAAGGGTACTCCACAGCAGAAGACATGTGGGAACCTTGGAAGAACCTGAAAAATTCACTGAACCTAGTCTGCCAGTTCCACCGAGATAACCCCACAGCAATAAGGAGGGCATATATAAGACATGCCTTGACTGCCCTCAAGTCCTCATCCCCCTCTCTCACCTCTACCACACCCAGCACACCACCAGCCTACTCCTCCCTCATGTCCTCCGATGGCTTGCAGAAAAACCAACTCATCGGAAAAGAAGCCTTAGCTGCCCCAGACTTGCCCACGTCCCCCAGTACGAAGAATGATGACACACAGCACACTGTGCAGGTCTGTGTTGCCACCAGAGTATTCACGGTGTGGGACAGTGACAGCAGCAGTGACGATGACAGTAGTGCCAGTAGCAATACCGAGTGGACTGCCAATGATTGCAGAACAGGTGGACCAGTTCCTGGACAAGCTTCTCCACTCCCTGACCTCCACAGCTGCAACAAATTCGGCCACCCCCTCTCTGCCGACAATTTCTGTGGGGTCTGCAATGCCACCATCAAGATGGACAATGGCCACGCCACCTGGAGTGCCTCCCCCATCTCAAGCCTTGACACAGTGCCTGCCAACACCAACACCACCACATTGCTGACTGGGGTCAATGCCCTCACTATTCCCATACCCACTGGATGAGGTACAAACAATGACCTTGCCAGCACCTTCCAGCTTTTGCAGCCGCCAAGCATCACGGCCACCAGAACGCCCACCATGCTTCCAACACAGCTCCCAGCCCCTCCTATCCTCTGTAGCTACGCAGACATTGCCGCCGCCCACCCCAATCAAGGAGGAGAGCCCTGCACCACAACTCCATGTGCCCACAGTGCCCGAGGGAATCCAGGCCATGGTCAGCCAGATGGCATGCTCAGCTATGATGGTTATTTCCTGCAATGGAATTGACTTGTCAACAATCCAGGTGCATGGAACACTATCCTTGTCCCCAATCACAACAATTGACTAGTCCCAGCCACGTATTATGCCCACCTACCCTATCTTGACGAGCCCCTTATCCTTGGATGCCTAATGCCAATGTCTCACATCTTCGCTGAGCCCCTCCATGCCAAACCATGCCCTGACACTCACCTCCCAGCTGTAGATGACTGGGATCTCTTTGCCCTGGAGGGCAGCCACCAGTTCTGCTGCCACGTCGACAAGCTCATCAACGGACTTGCTGACCAGGGAGTTGCCACTGAAATCCACAGGTATCACACTGTGGTGCACAAACTCCACTTCCAAATTGAGCAGGAGTATTACCACCTGCTGACCACCCCAGAGTGCCGCATTGAGTATACCGCCCTCCAGCTGCAGAAGGATGCTGACCTAGTCCACTGCCATCACAAGCTCAGAGATGAGCTGCACGGCATTGAGGTGCATCTGTACGAGGCCACAGTCATGTCATGTATTGGGCCCAAGCTGGACCAGATCTTAGAGCAGCCCACCCTTCCCTCTCTGTCCTATTTCATGTGGGGTTGCCCTGCCACTCACCAGACCAACATCGTTGCCACCCTCCCCATCCATGTGCTGCCCCATGTCCACTTCATGTATGCTTGCCCCCTGCCTGTTTGTGAACACGCTGCCATTCACACCCTCCGCCGCAAGTGTGCCTGCCCCCCTGAGTCCTCCCCCGATGCCAATGATGCTAGATGCACCCTATCTGGTGAGCCTGTCACCTCGGACTAACAGCGTGGCAGCTGTCCCTTAGGGGAGGGTGTACTGTTATGATCTCACCTATGGACTGGACAGACCGGTTTATTTTCACTTACAATACCTTGCTTACACCCCTTTCATATGACCTAACTCTGGACTGACAACTGTGACTGACCATGCTCCATTGTGACATGGAGTGTGTACTATACTTAGCTCTGACTTGGCTCTGACTCACCCTGCTCCACAGTGGCCTGTGGAGCTAGTACTATACTTAGCGGACTACTCCACTACCCTTGTTATGACTTGCATCAGGTAAATCAAAAAATGCTTATTGCCGTTTGCAGAAAAGCTGGCGGTGGCACAAATATTGATAATTTTGACACATTTTTTTGTGCAGGCTGTAACTCACAAACTACTGGACAAAACCACTAACATGTATAGAGTTTTTTGATCCTCTGATTTGGGGCTAGACAGCCCCATTGTCCATTTTGAGATTGGTTGAGAAATAAATGAATTAAAGCCAGATTGGCTCGAAAACACATTGGCAGGCTGTAGCACCACAACACAAACATAATTCTAAGTTCTAAAAGCTGTGACATACTTGGGTACATGCTATGCAGTGAGCCCCAGCAAAATAGAAGTGGTCTAACCACTGGAATTGGGTCATTATCAATAAGGAAATAGACAGGTTTTGACCCTGCATGAGTCATGAGTATGGGTAGATACTGGCATGCATATGGGTACTGAAACACATTCGGATTCCCATTCGCTTTCAAACAAGCCTAAGAACAGCTAAATGGTTGAGTTTGATGAGATATGATGAAAACAGTGAATATAATCAATTTGACCATATCTCCATCATTTCTCAACCGTTTGACTGTTCTTAGGCTTGTTTGAAAGCGAATGGGAATCCGAATGTGTTTCAGTACCCATATGCATGCAAGTATCTACCCATACTCATGACTCATGCAGGGTCAAAACCTGTCTATTTCCTTATTGATAATGACCCAATTCCAGTGGTTAGACCACTTCTATTTTGCTGTGGCTCACTGCATAGCATGTATCCAAGTATGTGACAGCTTTTAGAACCAGAATTATGTTTGTGTTGTGGTGCTACAGCCTGCCAATGTGTTTTCGAGCCAATCTGGCTTTAATTCATTTAGTTCTCAACCAATCTCAAAATGGACAATGGGGCTGTCTAGCCCCAAATCAGAGGATCAAAAAACTCTATACATGTTAGTGGTTTCGTCCAGTAGTTTGTGAGTTACAGCCTGCACAAAAAAATGTGTCAAAATTATCAATATTTGTGCCACCGCCAGCTTTTCTGCAAATGGCAATAATTCTAACTGGCGTCATGCTGCTGGTCACAGTCATGCTGCCCATCGTGGTCGCACTGTTCATCGCAGTTGCGCTGTCCGTCGCAGTCATGCAGTCCGTCGCCACAGTCGCGCTGTCCATCACGGTTGCACTGGTCATCGCAGTCATGCTGTCTGTCGCGATTGCGCTGTTTGTCACGGTCCGTCGCCGCGGTCGCACAGTCCATAGCAGTTGCGTTGTCTGTCACAGTTGCACTGGCCATCGCAGTTGCGCAGTCCATCGTGGTCACGCTCTCCGTCGCCACAGTTGCGCTGTCCGTAGCGGTTGTGCTGTCCATTGCGGTTGTGCTGTCCGTCACAGTTGCGCTGTCCATCACGGTTGCGCTGTCTGTTGCGGCCACATTGTCTGTCACGGTCACACTGCACGCCGCCCATCATCATCACATCTTGTCGTCACCGTGCTGTTGGTGGTGTTGCACCTTGTGTGATGTGCTGCTGGTCGTGTGTGCAGAGAGAAGTGAAACCCTCCACTCGTATTTGGGGGGAGGGAGGGGGTCCACTCACATTTGGGGCAAGGGATGGGGTGCCATTGGCAGATGTTGCCTAGAACAAGAGAGAAGCCCCCTCCCCTTGCGTTTGTAGCGAGGGAGGAGGGGGGCGTCAGTTGTTGTTGCCTAGAATGAGATAAATCCCCTCCAGCTCGCATTTGGGGTGAGGGAGGGGGTGGTGTCACTTGTTGCTGCCTAGAACAAGATACAAACCCCCTCTCGCGTTTGGAGCGAGGGAGGGGACACTGCTGTGCCACTGATGCCCCCCAGCTGCTGGTGCTGCTGGCACCGGTGCGGTGCCGGTCTCACTGCTGCCACTGCCCTTGCTGCAGGTGCCGCCGCCATCATTGCTGCCCTTGCTGCAGCTGCCGCGGCCACGTCGTTGTACCTGGAACACACAGTTAGCATATAAATGTCAACTATCATACTTACCTTCTGTCTATGCACTTGGGGTACTCTGTTCCTATAGGACAACTAGATTGTAGTCCACCAACCTATAACAACTACTTACTAGGATGTGGTGTGGGGTGTGGGATGAAAAGAGAGCAGTGGTGGCAGTTGATCAGTCATGTCACAACATGACACATGGCACGTGAGGCACCTCAGAGAAGTTGAACTTTGAATGACTTGTGGAATACGCATTCTTTCTCACGTTTGCTGGCCCTAGTATTTACCTTGGCATGTGGACTTTGCTAATGGCTCTTTCTTCTGGATGCTTACTGATCTACTTTGGTATCTATCTGCTTGTATGCCCATTCCTCATCCCACCAATTCTCTGTTCACAGACTTTATTGTTGACTACAGGTGAGTTCTCTAATTTGAGCGGTGCATCACATCTGCTCATGAAACCAATAGTGAGTTTTTGCGTTAGATGTCGCGGGTAAATTCACGCTCTACGACAACTCTTGGCTCAGATATCAGAGGACGTGCCTTGCATCAAGTCCTTCCCAATCTCTGACCAGATGCCACCAAGCCCACTCATCCACATTGCTGTCGTGTCAATTGGTCCTATAGGTATGGAAGTGGCCATCTTACTTGTCCTCTTCCTCATCTCACTCCCTCCCTTGGGCCAATACTCGACTTGTGCTGTGTGTGGTTTGGTGCGATCATGGCCACTGTCCAGCTTTCCTCATCCCCTCTGACCTGGGCCACGTCAACGTCGCCAACGAGTGTTTGCACTGTCCATACCCCAGTGCAGACACCGTCACCCAGCTCACACTTCTCCAGTGCAATCTTCCGGCATTTGTCGATGTTGTCCACACATTCGGCTGCGACGCTGCCTGTCCAGTCATTCATGCCCACCGAGCGCAGGTGCACATTCTCCACAATCTCGACGGCATCAACCTCCGCTGCTCTCTTGTCGCTCATGCACCTCCCCATGCGTGCAACTGCAACCCCACTGCCAAACATGCCACTGGTGGTGCACTTCCCATCGCAGACCCCACGGACATCCTGAGACCATCCATTCGCTCCTCCGCCCCTGTACGTGACGCTGCACTTTACCATTCTGCAGTGGCAGTCTCACGTACTTTCACAACCAGCATGCAAGTTTATCGTCAAGATCATGAGTACTTGACCTTACTCTGTGAGTTTTCCTTGATTGTACTGTTGCGAAATAACTCAATCCTTTGTAGTTTGGCTGTGACCGTCAAAGCAGATCCATGCACCATCTTCAATGTCAAAGTGAGGAAGCAGTGTTGTGCCATCATAGGTGTGGTTCATTCCCTAACCTCACCTGTAGCTGACGACTTTTCAAATACCTTCCATATTCACGCGAGTATCTCCAGTCCCAGGTGGACTGTGCCCCCTCGCTTGCAGGTG
>WTXC01000562.1:0-10389 GCA_022496195.1 Lactifluus subvellereus | reverse complement strand
GATGTGGATGGGGTTCGCGTTCGGTGTACTCTGTGCGTGTTGACGCCCCCTCGACTTGGTCTTGGTTTATCATACGACTACTTTTGTTTTTTTTTTAGGTACAATGCTATGTGTATTTTTGCGTGGCGTGGGCGTCGTCGGGCGGGCACCCACACTAGACTCGACCGTGACATCGCATCCTCAGATTGATGACCCACACAACGAAAAGAGAAACGACTTGGAGACAAATCAAAAATAGAATATCAGGGACGTCATCAAGAGCTTCACGTGTTCTGCTACATGACCCTTTCCATGGTTTGTGCTATGGGGTTTTCAGACTACATCTATGTGTTGTACGTTGGCCATAACACACTGTGACCTCGTTTTTCATGTTTTCATCGTTCCCGTTCCCCATTGGGCCCCGTTGGCCGTCTCACACATCTAGCTCCGGGTCAGGCTTAGTAAAGATGTCCCATTGATCTGTAGGTGTTGTCTATGCAGATCATGACCTTGCCTGGTAAATATCCTACTAGTAACATTATGATAAAAAAAAACCACACTGTAATTTTTAAGTTTGGGTACGAACGCCATTACATGGGCTCAGTGGAAATTATGTTCTGACAGCGATTTCGTGAAGGCGTGATACCCTTCATCCAAGTCTCACCCGGCCACGCTGTGACATCGGCTACAGCCACTGACAATACTGTGATAACCGGTAATAACCGGCGTACAAGAACAAGGCCATAACGAGTTAGGGTTAGCGTATGACGCGCAGTGGCAGCATCCACAGGGAGCCCCACTGAACAGTGAACATATACGAAAAGTCCAGAGATCGAAGTCGTGTTCTGTCCCACAGCCCACAGCCGGGCATTTACATCTCCGCCGTGCCCAAGTACAGTAAGCCTCACCTTACAGTCTTGTACGTCTCATTCGGTTTCGCGTTGGGTGCCGGACGATTACTGTAACACACCTCTTCAGCAATTATTTTTCGTCGACGTCCTCCTCTTCCTCCTCCGCCTCCTCTTCTTCAGCTCTCACAACTTCGACCCCTTTGACCACGTCCAATGTCCAACCCGTCATCCTGACGACGCCTACAACAACCGTGTGCATACCCATGATTAATGTTTTTCAACACATTAAGAACGCCCTTCCAGCCTCCGTCCTCCACCTTCATCCAAACAGTCGCCAATCACCCGGCCGTCGCTGCATCTTCCTCCGTCGCCCCTAGGCAACTGCCTCCCGTACTCCGGTCGGTGGTGCCTCTACCGGCGATATTGCCGGTGGTATCCTCGCGGCCTCGGAGCCGCGGGTATTCTAGCCGCCGTTGTTTACTTCCTGGTTGGTCTCATATTATTCCTTCCTGCGGTACTATCTCTAACAACACTATCCCAGAGGAGGTGTCGCCGTAGCGAAGATGAAGCATTCTCTGAACAAGTTTGGGATCGTACCGACGCACGTGGGCAGTCCGCCATCCTTGCAGATGAGCTTGGTCCCGTCCGACCTTACAATGCTATGGTTCCTGACTCACCCCGTCCTCCAACCATGATTGAGCGCCACCTGAATAATGCACAACCCATACTTTGCCCGACAACCAACACTGCCCAACACGTACCCCAATACCAGCTACGGGATCGGCTATGGTGTGACGCAATATACTCAATCCTCTTTCTCTCGTGGTGACGTCGTGTCTCCAACCTCGGCCAATCCATACTTCTCCCCGTACGCACAGGACGTCATGGTTTCACCTGTTTCGAGCAATTACTATTACCATAATCAGACACAATCTGCCTGTTCCGCAGCCCCGCCTCAGCTTCACTAGGCAGCCGTCGAATGTCATGGTTCAAGCAGTAGCTCGTCAGAACTCAGTCGGCGGTCCTTACAGCCCAGTCGTTTCATCTCATACCACCGACCCCCACTATGCCGGTCTCTCGCGTTCCAGGGTGACTCCTTTCCAAGCTGCCCACTATGCGGAGATCACTAAGAAGCCCGGAACGCCCATGTCTTCGGTCCTTGGTGCCGTCCCAGAGGACCCATACAGTGCTGTACCCAGTGACATTACACCCGCCTCTCACACGGATATCCCGTTGAGGGATGAGAACGCGCCTACCAAGTCTCCTTTTGCCGACCCGGGTACCGAACACTCTGATGCTGATGATTCTCATGGGCTGGATATTGAATCACCTCTGCCTAGTCCTGTTCGAGCATACACGCATCCCATCGTCCCCGCCGACACTGCCAGAGATACGGGTCCCTGAGCGGTCCTTCTCCCCTGTCACGTTACCTATTCCATCGAGTGTGCATAATAGTCCCTCGCCGTTCTCCCTCGAGTTTACAGACCTACGCGCCCCCCCTACGGTCGGGTTGCAGCACAAGAGCAGCCCACTGGTCACATCTAGCCCCGTGCAGGCTGAACCAGCGAAAACGTCCGGACACGGTCTACGACGACGGAGGACGCCTATGGCGGCATCTAAAAGGCCACTCATAACTTTTCAATTTTTGCAATACGCAACGTCCAGGCTGACGAGGCGCATCGCTGACCAATGTTCCGGCGTGGTCGACCCCACTTGTATTATCTGATATTCTCTCCTTATCTGTACCCGTCACAACGTCTTCCCTACCTCCATCTCCCTGATCGCGGATGTACACTTTAGTACCCTACCTCATTCTCGTTCACACATCCTTTCACGACTGACAAAATTACGGAACCAGCACGTCTGGAGCGCGTTTGTTTTCTGAAACGATGTTATAAGCCACTGTTGTGTTTTTTTGTTTGCTTGCTTGATGCCCATAGGTTCTCAGCGTTGATAATATACACTTGCTGCGCTGTTACACTGATTATTATCTCTTTATATAAGTTGTTTTACCCGCAAGCGGAGGGACCACTCTGGACGAGAAGTGCATGATTTTACTTACTCGAGGCTGTACGATGGCATCAGATAAGAGGCTGTACAGTACATTCCGTGGGCCCGGGTGATATAGTGTCCCGACTCTCTCATAAGTTGAATACGATAGCTACCCACTCTCCTAGCTTCATGTCTTCCTTCAACAGTTTCCTCTTCTAACTTCCAGTTCATCCTTGATGCTTTGGCCGACTATGCCAACCAAACAGGGATAGACCTCACAGAACATCCTTTCGCAGTCCACTCCAGAGCTGTCACTCTCCCATGCAATCCTTCAGCTACTCCACGACAAAGAGAAGGCATTCAAAGACTATCGGGACGGAAACCGGAAATTTCAATTGGCTTAGCCCAGTAGTGCACATCCTCCACGCGTTTTCTGGCGTCCTTGGCGAGGCGACCACTCTCGTGAGCCCTGACCAGTCGATTCATCTTTTTCATAATTTTACACTTCTGTCCCCAGGTACCATTTCCCCCTGCGAAGGCGATCTTTGTCGCCGTCGATGTTCTCCTCGCGGTATATATATCTTTTACTTCTTTGACTACATCCTTATCATACCCGGATCAATCAGGCAGCTAGCGGTGTCAGCACAAGTTATGACGCGCTCGTTGACCTTTTCGAATGTTGCAAATTTCCTCAACGTCTCCAAGTTTATACCGAGATCCCATTAAACCCACCATGACCGACATCATCGTTAAAATAATGGTCCAAGTGCTTTCGGTGCTTGCTCTGGCGACGAAGCAAATCAAGCAAGGCCGGTTCAGTAAGCGTATCCTTACCTACCCACTTCTCATTCCTGATTATTTCTGCAGAGAAATTTGCAAAGAAGCTGTTGGGAGAGAGTGAGATCGAGGCTGTGCTACAGAGGTTGGACCGCCTCACCCAAGAGGAAGCTCGCATGACCGCAGCTCAGACGCTGCAAGTGGTCCACGGTCTAGTGAACAATATGAAGGTTGTCATGGACGGTACGCAATCCTTGCTTGGTACTTGACGGACATGTGCTGAAGCATCGTCGGGTTAGACGGCAAGGCATCAACAAATGAGATAGACCGACAGGCTCTGGGTATGTTTGTCCTGTATACGCAGTTTGGCGTTACTGAAGCTGGCTACGTGCTAGTCGCGATTCAATGGCAACAATTGAGATGAACAAGATGAAACGTTAGTTATCCGTTACCTCTCCTTGTGGTCGGCGCCTAAGCTGAACGTGACTTATAGGCGAGCAGTTGCAGAAGGATGTCCGAAGTTGGCTCTCCCCTCCTGACCCATCGAAAAATCACAACATTTCTTGGAGAATCATCACGGTGGAACTGCTGCGTGGTTTACACAGGGTGACATATTTGAGGATTGGAAAGCGACTGGCTCCCTGTTGTTCATCCATGGTAAACGTACGTGACACTCCGACTTGCCTTGTTGCACCTACTGATGGTCACTCACGGGCGGATTTTGTAGGGCTCAGGAAAGAGTATTCTTTGGTAAGTCCCATACCAGTTCGTCTCATTCAGCACGTTCATATCATCAACTAGTTCCGCCATCATTCAAGAAGTCAAAGACATATACGATGCCGGACTAGGCTCTGATGGCTATTTTTACTGCGACTTCAGAGATAGTGCAAAGCAAGATATCCGAGGGTTGCTCACTTCCTCCTCGGCCAGCTCTGCGCTAATCCGATCCGTGCTACGAACTTCTTTCTGACCTATATTCGCGTCACAATGCTGGATCGCAACAGCCTAATGACCATGCGCTGATGCAGTGCTTGAAGGACATGCTCGAACTCCCAGGACAGCCCTCAACTTACATTATCGTGGACGCCGTGGACGAATGTCCAAACACATCTGGCGTGAAGTCCCCTCGCGAACGGGTCCTGGAGCTCGTGGAGGAGCTCGTGGAGTTACGCCTTCCAAATCTACGTATATGCATCACTGGCCGTCCCGAGGCGGATGTTGTAGCTGCACTTGAACCTTTGGCCTCTCACCAGGTGTCTCTTCACGACGAGAGCGGCCAAAAGAAAGATATTGGCGATTACGTCAGATCTGTTGTCCATTCAGACCGGAGGATGCGGAAATGGAGAGTAGAGGATAAAGAACTCGTCATTGATACACTTGTTCGAAAGGCCGACGGAATGTAAGTGTCAGCATCATGGGCTTGACAATTTGTTCATGGGAGCGTACAGGTTTCGATGGGTTGTTTGTCAACTGGAACGCTGCGTCACTGCTTTCCTGCAGTCTCCGGGACGCTCTGCAGGAATTACCCGAGACTTTAGATGAAACCTACGAGCGTGTTCTCCTGGAGATGAAACCGAGAAACCGAGAATATGCCCATCGACTCCTCCAATGCCTTACCGGCCGTTCGTCCTCTTCGTGTCGAGGAGCTCGCAGAGGTTCTTGCGATTCGGTTCGAGGCCGGAAAGCATCCAGAATATCACACCGGTTGGCGCCTGGAGGACGCTCAAGAAGCTGTTCTATCTGCATGTTCAAGTCTAATTTCCATTGTCAACGTCGACGGTTCACCGATCGTGCAATTTTCTCATTTTTCGGTAAAGGAGTTCTTGACATCGAAACGCCTCGCCCTCGCAGGAGAGAACCTTTCCCACTATCACATTGTTCTCCAGTCAGCACATACGATTCTCGCACAGGCTTCCCTTTGCGCGCTACTCCGACTAGATGACCAAGTTGACAAGGACAGCATGAAGAATTTCCACTCTCCATCTACGCCGCTCAGCACTGGGTTGACCATGCCCGGTTCGAGAATGTGTCGTCGAGCATTCACGAACTTATGAAGCGCCTGTTTGACGCAGACAAGCCACAGTTTGCAACATGGATCTGGATATACGATGTCGACCATCCTTTTATGGACTCCATGTTCGCGACGCACCCAACAGAGGCAGAAGCCGGGCCATTATATTATGCCACACTATGTGGATTGGTAGCCTCGTGGAGGATCTTGTCGGTGGCTATCCACAGGGTGTCAACGCCAGGGGTGGATATCACACTACCGCGTTGCATGCTGCGCTCGCGAAGGGATATGTGGACATTGCGCTGTTTCTCCTTGAGCAGTGCGGACGTGGATGCCCTTGACGACGATGGTCTCAGTTCACTGCACAAAGCATCCGAGGTGGCCGTCGTGACATTGTGGAGTTCCTATTGGAACATCATGCAGATGTCAACTTACGTAATCATGGGCGAGACGCCATTGGATCAGGCATCACGAAAGGAGAACTCGAGTCGCATGTATTGCTACAGCATGGCGCAGCTGTGGACTCCCGTGACAACGACGGCTGGACGCCGTTGATGTCAGCTTCGCGATCGGCCATCTGGATATCGTGCGGCTGTTACTCCAAAATGGTGCAGCTGTGGACTCCCGTGACAACGACGGCTGGACGCCGTTGATGTCAGCTTCGCGATACGGCCATCTGGATATCGTGCGGCTGTTACTCCAAAATGGTGCAGCTGTGGACTCCCGTGAACAAGGACTGGACGCCGTTGATGTCAGCTTCGCGATACGGCCATCTGGATATCGTGCGGCTGTTACTCCAAAATGGTGCAGCTGTGGACTCCCGTGACAACGAGGCTGGACGCCGTTGATGTTCAGCTTCGCGATCCGGCCATCTGCATACTGTACAGCTGTTACTCCAAAATGGTGCAGCTGTGGACTCCCGTGACAACGACGGCTGGACGCCGTTGATGTCAGCTTCGCGATACGGCCATCTGGATATCGTGCAGCTGTTACTCCAAAATGGTGCAGCTGTGGACTCCCGTGACAACGACGGCTGGATGCCGTTGAAGTTAGCTTCGGGATCCGGCCATCTGGATATCGTGCGGCTGTTACTCCAAAATGGTGCAGCTGTGGACTCCCGTGACCAGGACGGCTGGACGCCGTTGATGTCAGCTTCGGGATCCGGCCATCTGGATATTGTGCAGCTGTTACTCCAAAATGGTGCAGCTGTGGACTCCCGTGACAACGACGGCTGGACGCCGTTGAAGTTAGCTTCGGGATCCGGCCATCTGGATATTGTGCAGCTATTACTCCAAAATGATGCAACTGTGGACTCCCGTGACAAGGACGGCTGGACGCCGTTGAAGTTAGCTTCGGGATCCGGCCATCTGGATATCGTGCGGCTGTTACTCCAAAATGGTGCAGCTGTGGACTCCCGTGACCAGGACGGCTGGACGCCGTTGATGTCAGCTTCGCGATATGGCCATCTGGATATCGTGCGGCTGTTACTCCAAAATGGTGCAGCTGTGGACTCCCGTAACAACGACGGCTGGACACCGTTGATGTCAGCCAGTGCAAATGTAAACGCACACCAAGCGGACCTGTGGACTCCGCTGCATCTCGCATCAGCCAACAGCCATCTCAATGTCGTAGAGTTGCTAATCCTGCACAGCGCAGATATTGACAAGCAGAACGAAGACAAAGAAACCCCCTTGCACATGGCAGCATGGAATGGGCATCTCGATATCGTGAAACTTTTACTCGAGTCAGGCGCGGACTTGAACATGCGGAACTGCAAAGAGGAGACTCCCCTAGATGGTGCCTTTGAAAATGGGAAACTCGAGATTGCCAATTTCCTAGCCGAGCAGATGGGAGACGTGGGTCGTCGGGACGGCACGGAGACGAATCCACTGGACGCAGAACTGAAAAACCTGGATTCCGATGTTATGGAAGAGCCAGTCGGCCATGGGGAAAGCGCAAGTGTCAACGAAGGAACTTCGTTGCATACCGCCTCGGAGGAGGGTAATCTTGACGTCGTGCGGTCATTACTTGACCATGGCGCGGATGTCAACAAGCGGGATGCAAATCACTGGACACCATTACACAAGGCGTCGAGAGAAGGAAGAATGGAAGTTGCAAGGCTGTTAATCCAGTGTGGCGCGGATGTGAATTCCCCACAGAAGGATGGGTGGACTGCATTGCACTTTGCGACGCGATATGAACATCTCGACGTCACGCGGCTATTACTTGACCAGGGCGCTGATATGAATGCAAAGGAGCGGAACCTCTGGACTCCATTGCATCTTGCATCGGTCAATGGTTACCTTGAAATTGTCAAGCTGCTACTCGGACGGGGTGCAGATGTCCATGTACGGAATAACGAAGGCCGGACTCCATCTCAGCTAGCATTACGAGAGGGAGAGCGGGAGATTGCGAGATTATTGTCGGAATATGGCCTGGATGGAACGACGATGTAGTTATTACGAACATGTATTACTGTACAACACAAAACTGTAAATATCTCAACAACTGCATGACAAACGAAGTGCGCACGACAAGCGCACGCGTGAGTTCAAGGAGATAAAACAGATACGTCCAGCCAGGCTGAGAACGGACAGGACGAGCAGCCCAAGACGTAAAAGAGCCCCGCGACGGGGAGACGTAGCAAAGGCGACAATCCAGGAGGCGGCCGAGACCGGGGGAGGGGGAGAATGAGAGTGAGGAGAGGAGACGGCGGAGGAAAGCAAGGCGAATCAAGTCGTTCAATCAGGAGCACGTGACGGCACGGTAGCCTGGGCTGTGCGTTGAGAATCGAAGAGTCTAAAACAAGGAGAGGAGAAAAGGGAGACGCAGAGCCGTTCGAGAACAGAAGGCGAGTCGATAATACTGAATTGCCCTTACATCGGGGCTTCCATCGCACTTATATGCATGCGCGCGCGCAAATACTTGGCCACGATTCGGCCGATACTAGACCTGTTTGATATAGAAAAGGAGGGAGGTCTGGTGGGTAGCGTAGGGACAAAGTAGGCTGACAGTAAAAGGGGCGACGTGGTGAAAATAACGACGTTGGGCGCAAGGTAACGAATCGAAATTGAATGAGAGTGAGCTAGGACGTATCTGAAGGACGGGGATGGCCTGTATGAGAAGTAGTGAGACGGCGACGATCGAGTAAAATATGTCACAGTATCGACTAGGAGCAATGGGGAAGGGAAAATTTGTCACGCGGCTCTTGGATGAGGGGCTTTGGAACGTCGATGAAGTTGAGAGACAACCCGCGGAACGGAAGGTCGTCTCAGTTAGTTTGGTATCACGGGCGCTCCGAGGCGTCTTATTCCGAGCCTCACCTGCTGATGATACTGCACGCCAATACAGTAATAAATAACCGGATTGCCACAGCCACAGATCTACTACCAGGCCACAAATAGGACCTCGGTACCCATATGATGGTCGTAGACAACGGAACCGGGTAAGGCATCTGCTTTTCAATGACTACCGTTTGCCTACCTGAAGCGTTACGTCCGTGTAGTTCGTCAAGGTTAGGTATGCCGGCTCCAACTTTCCAGAGCATGGTGAGTGAGTCTGCACAGGGTGAAGGTTATTTTCCCTTTCTGGTGAAAACATTACAGTATTTCCATCCGTGATAGGACGATCACTCCTGCGCGCCGAAGAGCGGGTTGGGGACGCGATCATCAAGAACATTATGGTGGGCGATGAGGTGTCCGCATCACGCAACTACCTGCAAGTCACGCAGCCCATGGAGCACGGTATCATCATGCGCAGTTGGGAGAACATGAACCATCTCTAGGATTACACGTTTTCTGAGAAGCTTCACGTCGACCCCGCAGGACGCAAGGTCCTCCTCACTGAGCCACCGATGGACCCAAGGGCGAATAGGCAGCGCATGTGCCAAGTCATGTTTGAGGAGTATGGATTTCAGGATGTGTACAGTACGTTGCCATTTGGGCGGTGCTGACGCTCTATGCACAAGGTGCGTTCCACCCACCACCCTCCCTATGCCCCCCTCTCCGGTTGCATCAGTGCTTGTATTTTCATTCTTATCATTTCTGCTGCGGTCGTGGCCCAGACAAGGGGCGGAGGGATCACGCAAGAGCCAGCAGCCCCGATGCTGAAAGAACCACGCAGGTTGACTACCGGCGTCGTGGTCGACTCTGGCGACGGCGTGACGCACATCGTGCCGGTATACGACGGCTTTGCGCTGCCCCATCTCACGGGGCGGCTCGATATCGCCGGACACGACGTCACGCGGTATCTGATCAAGCTCCTGCTCATGCGCCGGTACGCATTCACCGCACGGCCGATTTCGAGACTGTCAGGGAGATCAAGGAGAAGCTGTGCTACGTCAGGTGCGTATATCCCTCCGCTCCCCCAGCTGGCGGTCAACTGTTCGTTGACATTTTGATTGGCTCCCAGCTATGATCTCGACATGGACACCCGATTGCCAGAAGAGATCACCACACTAGTGGAGAGCTACACTTGTGAGACCGACCGTGACGTCCTGGCTAGCCTCCCATTTTCCTCTCCCCGTCTGACTCATCGCTATCGTCAGCTGCCCGACGGCCGAACGATCAAAGTCGGCTCTGAGCGCTTCGGCGGCCGAGTGTATGTTCCAGCCACACCTGGTCGACATCGAGCAGCCGGGCATCGCGGAGATGCTCTTCGAGACGATCCAGAACGCGGCGTCGACCTCCGCTCCGAGCTGTACAAGCACATCGTGCTCTCCGGCGGTCCGAGTATGTACCCCGGTCTCCCGAGCCGCCTCGAAAAAGAGATGAAGCAGCT
>WTXC01000561.1:0-10406 GCA_022496195.1 Lactifluus subvellereus | reverse complement strand
GCGATGTGAGACCTAAGAAGGGGGTAACACATGGAAGAGAGGGACATCTACGCGTCTTTTCCCCACTCACACAAGGAGCACCTAACCCAACCGCAGGCTCGCACCTATCAGTGTCCAGTTCTGAGAGTCTGCCAACGTTCTCGCCACCCTCAGAACTAAAGAGTGACTCAGGACCAGAGACGTCGCTTGCCACATTCATAGCATCGTCAACGTTGCCTCTCCCAGACTACCCTGAGACTTGCTACCAGTCCTGCACACCACCAATCACAGCACAACTAGCGCTATTCCGGAACGGAATGGCACGTAACAAAACAGCATATAAGACCGCTCGGAAACACCCTAATTCTTTCCAAGCAACTTACTCCCCCCAGTTCCTTGCAGCCGTGGCCTCTATACACCCCTCAGTCTTTCGCCTTTCAGCTCCTCCCCACTACGCTCCAAGCTCTACGCACGCTGCAGCTCGTCACCCTCGTCGCCCTTGTCCTGCTTACATGTCATCCTCTTCTGTGGCTTCCTCCATGCCGGGCTCCCCCATCTACAAAGGGGACTATTCCTCCTTCTTTGCCGCAGAAGACCAGACCATACCTGCTCTGTCGCCTCCACCAGCCTCCTCCATTTCAGACCTAGAGCTCCCCCACGCTGAGGGCCTCCGCCTCCTAGCTGCAACTGCAGCAACGACGTCCACCCTCGACGGTGAAGACCCCCTTCACCTATTCAATCAAGTAGACGTGGTGGCAACGCGTGCCCCAGAAGACCAAGGCCCCATCCTCATCTTCGATGAAACTAACGTCCACTCTGAGGATCCAGTAGAGGACGCCCCCACATTCACAGTCGACATGTGTGGAGCCCGCACAGGAGCAGAGATCATCACACGCCTCAACGCCACGGTGGCTGAAATCATAGACACCCTGGAAGACAACGAGGTACGCAGCTGTGTGCTTAATGGGGTAGCAAGCCTACGCGACGAAGTGGAGATGGGGAGGCACGAGAGCATTGACACACTGCGAGCTGACCTGCCCGATGAGTGGAGTGCCCTAGCTGGCATCGACCTAGAGGTGGCGACGGGAGGAGACCTGGAGGCTGACCATCCGGGGCACCCCTACCGCCTTAACATTCCTACCTCCCCTTGGTACTTCCCTTGACGCATTCAGGATGGCTCTGGGGCGAATGTAATCCCCAAGTACGTCGCGTTCATGTATGGGGCAAAAGACCCCGTCCTCCTAGCTACCATGGGCCGCAACCGAATCATTTTCACCTTCGCCTTACACGCACGACCCGTAGCACACCACTCCTGGCGCCCCCTGCCTCGCCTTACTCCACCACAAGTCTCTATCCTCTCTGACGACGGAGGCGATGCCGGGAGGTTCTACAAATACGTGGACGAGGGACTCAAGGCCCTTGGGGACCCATACCTGATTGGAGAAGTGGAACGCCTACGGTCCGCGGAGATGGGGATCGAGACACATGCGCAGGAGATGGAGCTGGAGAAGCGTCGCCTTCGCGAGGCGAAACGCCTCACCAATCACCACGCAAGGAGGCTCAGCTACTACCAAGACCTCCGCCACCAATGCATCTCGCGCCTCTCCGCTGCGGACGCGTACAACATCCTCTACCCCTACCTAACCAGCATATACGCCCCCTTGGACACCCCTGAGGACCGCGTCATCCACTTCTGCCCCTCGTCGGCCCTGCGCCAAGCCCTAGAGAAGGCCGGTCGGGGATACACTCAACGCCCCGAACAGCTCACCCTCTCCACTCGCATTTTCGGCCGCCCCCCTCCTACCAACGACTACCTCCTTGATCGCCTCGCCAGGGAAGGCCCCCACCTTGCTGCGGAGTATGACGCTGACGCCATGGATGCCTATGACTGGACCGAAGACGGCAGTAACTGAGGTCAGTCACAGACTCTAAGAAGGGGGTAATGTCACGTTTGTGCGTGCTGGGATCCCTCTCTGCTCCTAGTGCGCACAAAGGGGTCATGTACACTTTATTTTTCACCTATCCCACTCCTCTCGCGTCGCGTTTATGGACTGCCAGGCCCCTATGGCCTGAGACTCTGCTTGGGGCCATGACTTGGCCGCTTTCGCTTACATCATGCTTACCTTCCTATTATAGTAGGTGTTCCCACGCTTCGCCTCTGGTGCGCATTCCACTAGTGCTACATTTGCATACCTCTGCGCATGCGCTGCCTCGGCACCTACTGACTCATACTGTACAATATGACTCACGCGTCGGCCTGCTTACTGTACGATGACTCAAAGCTTACTGTGTCTGCTTACTAGTGTCCTAGGGACATTATGACTCGACCTGACTCGCCTCCCTGATGTACTTATATCGCGTTGTATCGCCTTAGAGCAGACCCTAAGTCTGTTCTCTTGTAATCTCAGACAAGTCAACCGTCTTCAGGCCTTTACTTGTGAACCACCACTCCTCTGGCTTATTGCCAGACTTCGCGTCACTCCCACAAGTGTCACTAGTGTATGGTCAAAGGACTTAAGATCAAACGCCATCTTAGCTCCCCAGCGAGAGCTCGTTATCAGGACTTAGGACCCTCACGTCCGAGATCCCCCACTCCCCCGCCGTCGTCACCACCGCCGCCTCCAACACCAGTGGAGGTACGCCCAGAGTCTGGGTGTGACAGACGATGACGGTCCTGTCGTGGGGAGGTGCCGGTGCCGGTGCGAGGCAATGACGATGCTGCCTTGGGGAGGTGATGGTGCGGGCGCGAGGTGGTGTGGGGAGGTGACAGTGCTGCCACAGGGAGGTGACGGTACTGCCGTGGGGAAGTGATGGTGCGGGGGCGAGACAATGACAGTGCGATGGTGGTGCTGGCATGGTCGCAGTGGGGGTGCTAGCATGACGGGGAAGATGGTCCTGGCGTGACGAGGATGATGGTCCTGGCGCGACAGTGATGATGGTGCTTGCGTGATGGCGATGACGATGCCGGTGGCACGCACACCACTGTAGGCCTGGGCTGGTACATTAATCAACCCATGTCCGCTGCGTACGCACCTGAAAAGACTGAGAGCAACACAAAGTCATTGTAAGACAGTAATTCTGTGGCTGTGAATGTTGAGAGTATATCGACGAGGGCGCTCACAGGTTGAACGGGCGGATGGAGATAGGCGAAGGCCACGGATACTTTGAGGCGATTGAGGTCCCAGCTACCGCCCTTCTCAAAAAACTCATCCGCTTTTGTAAGGTTTGTGGGAAATGATCTGGTTGTCGCCAAAGAAGAAGCCGATGCAGACGAGTCTGACTGTGTGAGGACGATGTCTATCGGCTGAGGGCTGAGGCTGTAAATGAAAGGTACTACTGTATGTATCACGGATTAGGAGCTTCAAACCTTTTTTTAAATCACAAATAGAAAAACATCAACAATATCATTTGACAATCGGACTTTTGGATTCGATGTGATAGTATATGAACTATCCACCTAAAGTGTCACCTTGGTAAAAGGTGAACGAGTGGTTGCGTCGGAAGGATCCCAGTCCAAAATTGCAAGTTTCAAAATCTGATGGGGGTGCTCAAACTGTCACGCAGATTCACTGATTTGTCTCTATCTCCCCTCCTGCTGCTCTGAATGTCATACAATTTTATAAGAGACTTTATTGATATACATAGATCACACTCTGAAAGTTTTACAGTACTGCGTTGAGAGATGCTTGCAGCCGAGACCATTTTAACCAACATTTGCCAGCAAGATCGCAAAGCAACCACAAGGAAACTCCTTTATTTTTCTTGCGATCTATGATTAGGTGGCATATGGGTAATATATCCGAGCAAAGATCAGCTAGTTTGTTGTGGCGATCTTCTAAAAAACTGCATTTTGAAACACTCTAGTATTTAACAACCCATAATACACTGCAATCTCATCACCTCAAGAAACTCGATGAGTGCGTCCTTGGTATACATTTCCAGACAGCCAACTGACATTTTGCAGATTTACTCTTGTTGTTGCCCTCGTGCGTGAGGCGATATAGCCTATGCCTCCACAACCTTCTTTGAGGGGGACTCCGTTATCTACTAGACTGGTGCTAACTTTCTTTGCATGGAAAATGTAGTATAGCTGGACTTCTATTCACTCACACCGGTAGCATACATTGTATAAGACTGCATCTCAACCGAAAATAGCCGCCATGAGCACACTCAGGGTTTGACGAAGCTCCGGATAACACCCACCAGAGTGCGCGGCCGCGACTGCGACGGTGGTGCTGGCGTGACGGTCCTGGACTCCTGGCGCAGTGGCGGTGCTGGCGCTGGGCGGTAACGGTCCCGGCATGGCAGCGATGACCTTGGCGTGACGGTCCTTGTGTGGGGTGGTAATGGTCCTGGTGCCGCGGCAGTGACACATTGGCGAGGCATTGGTGTGCTGCCGTTGAGGATGGCCATGCCACAGTCTTGGAAAAGTAATGTCAGTGGGGAAGCTCCACAAAAGGAGGAGAGAGGTGATAGGATAGTACAACACCCATCTGAGTATTCCATACCGGCCAGAGGATAACCTGAGAAGCAGGCATCGGTGCAACTTTGGACACTGTTATTGAAAGCACCGCCGATGACGGTTGTTAGGACGCGGCGGCAGCGATGGTGGTGCTAGCGTGGCTATCTTGGCGCCACGGCGAGGACTGTTCCAGCGCTGCAGTGGCGGCGATGGCGATACTGGCGTGATGGTCCTAACGCAGCGGCGATGGTGGTGCTGTGGTGGGTACTGTGTGGTGCTGTGGTGAGTCTGGTGACTGTCAGGGCGCAGCGGCTGGGACTGTTCCGGCACGGCGGCGGCAATGGCGGCGTGACGGTTCTGGTGTGGCGGCGGCGATGGTGGTGCTGGCGTTACTGCCCTGGAGCAGCGGCGGGCAGTGTCCTGGCGCAGCGGTGGTGCTGGCGTGACGATCCAAGAGCAGCGGCGGGGACAGTCCTGGCACCACAGTGCTGGCACGGTGGTGCCAGTGTTGGCGCCATGGCGATGGTGGTGATGGCGTGATGGTCCTGGCGCATTGTGGCGACGGTGCTGGTGCAAGGTGGTGACAACCTCTGTTGCACTGATGACCTGGAGGGATAAGTCAGTTCTGTATCCTCAACTGGAGTCACTTACCTTCATTTTGGGTTCAATGTGAGCATCCTAGAAATGATAGCAAGCGACAAAGTTGTTGTAAGACAAGGGGTGGGAATGCCCGACGCAGTCTGACACGTCATCCGGAGGAGCAGGAGTCCAGGGGAGCAATTCCGAACGTCATGCACATGCATGCGCGTTGTTGAATCAACAAGGTCACATGATTCAGTAGCACGCATGTGCACGCGTTGTTGATCAACAAAGTCACATGATGCGGTTCGAAAACTGCGAGGAATAAGGATGTTATATATCTCCCCCTGCATTATTTATGTATTTAATGTATGTATTATATCATGCACAGTGTGAAAAGGTCAAGAAATAAGGGGAAGTGGAGAGTGGGAGGCACGTCCTGTTTTGGTAAGGGGCGGGAGAGTGCCTGACGCAGTCCAATGCGTCATCGGAGGGGTGGGAGTCCAGGAGCGTCGGGATGAGCAGTTCCGAATGTGCCTGATTTTCCAGCGAAGCCGACAGGGGCACAGCACCCACCCCGAAGTGGCCCGCAGCGATGGCACATGGCCCCACACGTGAGAACGACGACGAACAATGGCCCAGAGATCACCAGGTGCGATACAGGAACTCGGGAAGGGTCACAGGGAATCGATTACTAAGTGAACTGTGCTAAATTCTGGCGAAGTAGATATTTTATTTGTTGTGCTATTTGTCATGGGGGAAGAGCTGACTTCTGAGGTGAATTTAACCCGTCGGCAGGTCAATACAACGGCCATCATTCACCTGATGTCACGTTTGTGCATGCTGAGATTGGACTCTGCTCGCGGTGTGCACAAGGGGGTCATGTATGCTTTATTTTCCACCTATTCCACTCCTCCCACGTCGCGTTTATGAACTGCCAGGCCCCTATGGCCTGAGACTCTGCTTGAGGCCATGACTTGGCCGCTTTTGCTTACATCATGCTTACCTTCCTATTATAGTAGGTGTTCCCACGCTTCGCCTCTGACACGCATTTCACTAGTGCTACATCTGCATACCTCTGCACATGCGCTGCCTCGGCACCTACTGACTCATACTGTACAATATGACTCACGCGTCGGCCTGCTTACTGTACGATGACTCGAGGCTTACTGTGTCTGCTTACTAGTGTCCTAGGGACACTATGACACGACCTGACTCACCTCCCCAATGTACTTATATCGTGTTGTATCGCCCTAGAGCAGACCCTAAGTCTGTTCTCTTGTAATCTCAGACAAGTCAACCGTCTTCAGGCCTTTACTTGTGAACCACCGCTCCTCTGGCTTATTGCCAGACTTCACGTCGCTTGCACAAGTGTCACTAGGGTATGGTCAAAGGACTTAAGATCAAACACCATCTTAGCTCCCCAGCGAGAGCTTGTTATCAGGACTTAGGACCCTCACGTCCGAGATCCCCTACTCCCCCGCTGTCATCGCCACCGCCGCCTCCAACACCAGTGGAGGTACGCCCAGAGTCTGGGCGTGACACCTGACATATTGGGATTGACAGGTGCCCTATGGGACTTGTTTCTATGGGATTGTTCCCATGGGACTTTCTTTGTAAGTTTTTATTGTTCTTTCTTGTCCTTTGCCCCTTTTAATTTAGGGTGGGGGTAGAAAGAAAAATTCTAACTACTAGGCTAGTGCTACTATGACTTTAAGCAAAGAAAAGTCCCCTAATAAAGGGGGGTACTAGGACAAAAAGGGACAAAAAAAAGGCAAAAATACAGTAAAGATGGTTGCTAGCTTAACACTCACCCAAAAAGGGAAAACAGTGGCTAGCTGTTTTCTGCACTGCTGTGCTTGTTCAGTCCCTAGCAAGAGGATAGGAGTGGAGTGGAAAGTGGGAGAAAAGACACTTGGTCCTGTTGACCTGTCTAGCTCTCTGGTGGGGGTATATATATGTCTGGAGAGTGATTTGTAATTTTGTTTGTAATTAAGATCTGTGATGTTGAGAACAAGGGATTTTAAGGTTTGTGCTATTTTAGCACTGTTTTCTGGTCTGGACCAGGGGAAATAGAGTTTGTGCTAAATTAGCACTGGACTATTTTTAGTCTTGACATAGGGGAAGTAAGGTTTGTGCTAATTTAGCACTGAGGTATTTTGGCCTGAAACAGGAGAAGTAAGGTTTGTGCTATTTTAGCACTGGACTATTTTTAGTCTGAAACAGGGGGAGTAAGGTTTGAGCTATTTTAGCCTGAAACAGGGGCTGATCTATCTTTAGACTGAGATCTGTTGGGGCAGATTTATTTGGGGTGAAAAAAAGTGGAGTCACTTTTATTATTAGAATTTGAAATGGTGAGGTATATATACTGGGAGCTTTGGAGTGGGGAAAATTATCCCCTCTTCCTTTTTTCTCCCATCTTCTCCTCTTTTGCTGCTGTGGTATTGTCCCTATGGGACTTGTCCCTATGGGACTTGTCCCTATGGGACTTGTCCCTATGGGACTTGTCCCTATGGGGCTTGTCCCTATGGTACTGTCCCTATGGGCTGTCTCTATGGACTGTCTCTATGGGACTTGTTTAATTGGTAAGTCTTTTGTCCTATGTCTTTTTACCCCTCTAATTTAGGTTAGGTTTAGGGTTTAGGGTTTAGGGTTTAGGGTTTAGGGTTTAGGGTTTAGGGTTTAGGGTTTAGGGTTTAGGGTTTAGGGTTTAGGGTTTAGGGTTTAGGGTTTAGGGTTTAGGGTTTAGGGTTTAGGGTTTAGGGTTTAGGGTTTAGGGTTAGGGTTTAGGGTTTAGGGTTTAGGGTTTAGGGTTTAGGGTTTAGGGTTTAGGGTTTAGGGTTTTAGTGGTGGTGGGGGCGCGGGAAAATGCTGAGTCAGCGGCTGCTAGTGAAAAACTTCCCACGGGTGTGAGAAGCACTTTTCGTCGGGGACTCATCAGTCACTAGCGGGCGTATATATACTTCCTGGTTGTGTTACGTAATCGCTTACGTAATACCTCAAGACTTGGGGCGTGGTCGCCTCGTTGTTGTCTTGAGAATAGGTCTAGCCCTTATACCTAATGATGACCTATAACACCGGTCCGCGAAGCGGGCCGGTGTTTTTCCCGTGCTATGTTTAGTAAATCATTCACTGTGCTTACTCATATTCCCAATAAGGAAATATTAATGACGCATAGCGTAAAACCGAATTTGGAGGGTGAGTGCCGACCAAATTGAGTTTCTTGCTTACGTAATAGTCACGTGACTGATTTCATAATCGATCACATGGGTGGGTATTGGTTCCCACCCGACGGGTATAGGTTAGGTTTAGGGTTTAGGGTTAGTCAGCATCATTAATCGCATAGATGCGGGTGCTAGGTGACGAACCCTATTACATAAGCAGTTGCTTAGGTAATGACCTATTCCAGGTCCATTGGCTCTGCGCGCTCGATAAGCGCTGCATCGTAATGATCTCGCATTACGTCATAGATTAGAGTCTTTTTCCATGTATTGAATAGGTCGCCGCTATTACGTACTCGTTTCTGAGTAAGCATGATAGGGCGATTAGATAAGCTTGTCATGTGAGATGTTTCAACTTCGTCAGATCGTACTCAGAGTCAGACGGGCTTAACCGGTCCGCCGCAGCGGAGGTACCGCCCCGACTTCTTTTCGGGTTCTTCGGACCGGGCGTGTGAAAGCGGTGCCTTCGTCGTTCCGGGTGTTTTGCATCTCCGGGTTAGGTAAGCCTAACCAAGCGTTTTTGACAGCTGACTCTATTTCAGCCAATGGGAAGGAATTCCATATAGGGTTAAACTCAGATTTGATAACCAGTGGCGTTACGTCGTGCTTTTTTATTTTTATGATTTTTATGCCATCTTTCCTGGTGATTATCATATATCCAAGAATTAATAACCTTATCTGGGTAGCCGCGCGCCTTATATAGACGTGCCAGGTCCATTAAGACGCAAGGAAGTGACTTTCCTTACTCGACAGTACGGCTAACCGTGAGATTTCACCAATAACCGTGCCTTTTTTAATTGTGACAGGGTGGGAAGAAATCCATGGAATTCTTTCTCTGTGGTTAAAAGCCTTCATAAACGGTTTATGTTCGATTTTATTACTTATTGGGTCGTAATAAACATAAACGTCAAGAAATGCCGCGGACCGGCAAGAGGCTGACCACTCAATTTGGCAACCAGGGATGACTAATCCGGCGACCTTTTCCAAGGCGCGCGTTTCGTCTTCCGCGATCGTGAGAACAAATATATCATCAATGAGGCGCCGATAGAATAATATATCGGAGTTATCATCATGAATTCTTCTTCGAATTTAGCTGCATACAGGTTGGCAAAGTCAGGGGCGCATTGAGCGCCCATGGGTAAGCCGCGTATTTGTTCGAAGTATTTGTTCTCAATTGACATATTGGATTTATGTCCGCATTGAGCGACATAAGACCATTAAATAATTCATTGTAAATAGGTGGAACCTCGTTATTTTCACATAAATATTCCACATGGCGGTTATAATATCCTTCGCGTGCAATAACGGCACGTGAGGGTAGTATGCAACTATATCGCCAGTGATTATGTAATAGTTATGTCCGGCTGGCTTGAATGGAATGTTCAAGTCTACCTTAAGCAGAGCCTGGCAAAATGCGTGGGAACTTTCCAGAATAAATGGACGTTCCTTTATTACCATTTCAGCAATTTACTCAAAACTTTTGAAAGTTAGCGAGGATAGTGGAGTGACAAGGCATTATAGGCCGCATTTTCCATGGATTCTTATGTATTTAGGAATACCGTGGAAACGTGGTATGTGCTTAGCATACTCGTCCAACCTAATGGGGTTTGCCGAGACTCCGGGGATTACCGCGGGGTCAAGGCTGGACTGGTTACAAAATTGCTCAAATAATGTAATTTCGTCGTTAATCCCGATTAGTTCACTATTTTCATCCAGTAGGCCGTCAAACGAGGCCCAGAGGAAGTCGCGCAGTTGCCTTTCGGCCCGCAATGTGGTGGATGCGTCCCACCCTTTTAGGATGTCAAGGGCGAGAACTGCTGAGTTAAATAATCGAATAAGCTATCACGCATGTTAAGTGCGAGATAGTCAGTAGAATTATTCAATAATTTATATATTTCCGTTCGATACCATTCCGAGGAGATGACGGCTACGCCGAGGTTCTTATCGGTTTGGGTATGATACCCTATTAGAGGTTACCCAATCCTGAACGGAGTCAACCAAATGGGGATTGCCGTGAAGCAGGATCCTCTTTTCGGCTGCGGTTGGTTCGTCCGGTCTATATTGCAAGACACGTGACCGTCCTTCCGCGAGGCCCCGTTCTAGGGCATCGGAGACTTTCGGCCCGGTCGACTGGTCTAGTCGTTTCCGGACATCGAAGTCGATAT
>WTXC01000560.1:0-10433 GCA_022496195.1 Lactifluus subvellereus | reverse complement strand
CTCCCCTCCATCATTGGGCAACCAGAAAGACTCCTACGCCTGATGCCTGACTCCCTATCCTCGACACCTCAGTATCTGCCATTTCCCCCATCCCCTCAATCACTTCCACCCAGAAGTCCACACCCTCGTCCTCTCCACCACCACTTGAATCCCCCGTTGAATCAGAAGAACCCCCACTCCCAGGCTTCTGGGAGAACAGCCCTGACACCGCAGACTACGTCTACTATGAGATCCCCACTGAAGAAGACCCCTCCCTACTCCAACCAGCGTGATACCTCTCTTATGAGGGAGGCACTGACCCGAAAGTTGTGGGCACTATGGGCCCCAACCTTCCAGTCTATGCCGAGCCACTCCGCCTCCCTTTCTCCCCCTTCAACCTTTTTAGCCTTCCCCTTACTCAGGAGCAACGCAAATCGCTCCTATTCACTTCCCCCAGAGAATCCAGCGTCGATGAGGCCCTTAGGGACCTTGGAGACCTCCCCATGCGTGCAGAAATCGAACGATACAGGTGGGCCACTGTTGCGATGGGCTCCAACAGCCTCCTAGTCAAGAAGTACCAGGACCGCCTCACCAGTGCAGTACAGAGGCGGGACAGCTGTATCGTCTGCTTAGAACAACATAGAGCTTGGGAGAAGCTCGAACCACACCTACCCCTGAGAGTCCCCCCTCGCCTTCATTATAGATCAACTACCTTTGGTCTTAGTACCTCAGGCACTTCCACCTACCACGAACTACCATCCCTCCACAATGAGCCCGCTTCCCATGCCTCCAGCAATCAGTCCTCAGCCTCTACCCCATCCACTGTCTGTCCCTCTGGTGCACGTGTTGGTGGAAGAAAACGAAAGGCCTATAACGGGCCCCGCTCTGGAGGACACAAGCCAAAGGGCAAGAAACCACCAAAGCGACCTCCTACTCCTCCCCCTCTTGCTTGTACCATGTGCGGTATGCCCGGACATGTGCGCCTCGAATGCCCAAGGAATGAAGAGGCCAGGGCACGCTGTGACACCTGTGGCAAGATCGGCCACTTCACCAAAGACTGTTATAAGAACAAATACTGTTCTTACTGCCGCACCTGGGGACATACTGGTCCTGCCTGCACCCATCCTCATCGCAACTGTTCAGTCCATCGTGATTGCCCCGTACCTCGAAACCACCGCCTCTATGGCTGCACTGTCGACCGCAGCCGCCCTGGTTGGGACGATCATGACTGCACTGTCGACCCTCACTACTCTTACGAAGCCGGAGAGAACGGCTACAACTCTAGCTAGGAAGTCTGGGGACTTCCTCCTTAAGAAAGGGGTGATGTTACGTTCTGGACTGCTCTGGACTGAGTACCCCTACTTTTTCTTTCCCTATATGTCTTCCCCCTTGACCCACTGCCTCATGCGAACCATGAGGCCGCCTATTGCTTACTGATGATGGGCCCTAGGCCTTGTACGATGATGCACTTACCCTCAACCCTGTATGATGACGCATTTACCCCTTTGCCCTAGTACATGACATCATAGCTACGGTGACGCACTACCCTTGACCCTACCTAGTACTTATAGTGCTTCGCCTCGTCTGTATGTACTCAGACTCGACTTCTTGAGCAATCAAGCTAGTTCCCCTGTTCTGCAAGCTGAGGTTATCTTGTGATTACCTTAGCCTGCACTTCCCCTCAAGGCGCAGAGGCAGGAGCTTTGCCAAGCTTGTGCCCTACCCCTTGAAGTGTCGATCCGCCTTTCCTCTCATTGCATTGTGTAGGGACGATTCGTCAATCCTTCCTAACATCGCACTGAAGGGACTGTCCACTCCTCTTGTGAATCACACTCCGCCTGTGCGTTCCAGGCCCTCCAGAGTCCATTGAAGCCTAGACTTGGGCTAGACCAAGTCAACGAACCAAACCGTCACACAAGTCGTGCAGAAGGCCAACGCTTGAGCCTAACAAGGAGGCGTGGCTGGGGGAGTCGTCTGGGCACAAGATGCAGCCTTTGGGCGGTTTTCTGGTCAATGAAGTTATCGGTGGCGCCACTGTCTATGAGCACACTTTCTGCAGCCTTTCCATGTATGGTGGAAAACGTAAAATTGACATTGATACTATTCCGATTTGAGACATACATGGTACAAATACGCGAGGCTTGATCCCAGGCTGTTAGGTCAAGCTGCTTTAAAAATCCAGGTCCTCCTGGATAATGCGATCAAAGGCTGCTGATCACTCTGTTGCACTCATGGCACGCAATTGGGACATGACGTCCGTTGGTGCTTGGCTGGCGCTATCATCAGGGACAATGGTCAGGCTTTCCTGGCTCGTCGTTCTTACGAGCGTGGCACATTGGGAGGGGGCTTGCTGGCCTTGTTTCCCCTTTTTCTTGAAGCACTGGGCGGCGTGATGTCCCTTCTCTTTGCAGTAGAAACATCTTCACTTGTCCATGAGCCTCTTCTTCTCTGCGTCTGTTAGTGGTCCTCCCATGCGTGCAGCGTCCACGTCCATGGGTACTGGGGCATTATTTCTGGGGCGCTGAGCGGGGGCAGGTGCTCTGGGAATAAAACGTGGTTTGGGAGTGAAGCGCTGCTGGTTGGGGGTGGGTCCTAGGTGTTACGACCACGACCACCACACGCACTGACTTGCACGCGACCCAGTCTGTGCGGGAGCTCCTGGAGCTCACAGCTGGCCTACTGACAAGACAAGGATGGAATTGGGACTCCTAGGGAGTGCCCCTGAACCGCTACGCACTCATTTGACACTATGGACACTGAACTGATACTATACGGACTGATTAGGAAGGAGGCTGCTAGCCTCATGTACGCTCGCATGGTTGCGGCACTCGCATGGCACACGCATGTGCATGCATCACGCATATCACATCGGCACATCACAGAACGCTAAAGGCGTGTTCCCCTGGGTCCAGGGTGTAGTGCAGACATGTTGCAGCGTGTTGGCAGGCCGCGCGTTCACCGGACATTGAGTACTTTTGCTATTGGGTCGATCACTGTGACCCTTGATCTCATACCTCATGTGCGCCCTCGAATTTTTACTGATACGCTTGCGCGTCCCTATGACGCGTAGTCTGGAACCTACTGGATGCATGGGCCCTATGCCCTGACGATTACGCGGCCCTCTAGACAGGGGCCTTCACGAAACTATAAGTAGCACACTCCTTTGTGCAGTAGACTACAGACTCGACCTCTTGGCTCTTCAGCCTACAGACTTCAGAATACAGCCTACTTGAACCTAGGAATCCCTGCAGTGGGAAGCACCCCTAGGATACTCTGAACCAGACCAGACCTTCCAAGGCCACCAGTACACTCTCCCCTCCTCTCTACCCCTCTTTCTCCCCCTTGTCATAAGGGAACTCTTTTGGCTTGGAACACATTTGCATTGAAGTCACTTAGAGGTCACTGCGCTATCAGTGCACCTTTGACACTTGTGCACAACAGTTGGCTTACGTCTTGAGCCATAGCAATCAAGAGGAGAACCATTGTTCAAACGTCCACAGTGCACGTCGCACTACCCTGAAGCAGGACTTGGGCTGAACCAAGTCAACAATAAGCAAGTCGCTTAGAACGCCCAAGGCTGAGCATAACACTAGGTTGGCGAGTATCTGGGTGCTCCTGATGACTTCCTTTCGCGCCACCTCCTGCCAGTCATCTAGGGTCATGGGTATGGTTTCTTTATTGAGTATTTTCAGCGCTATTCCTCGTCGTAGCCCCTTTTTGAAGAGATCCAGCATCCCCAAGTCTGTAGGGGATCGTCCGGCTGCTAGGACAAGGTGGTTGAAGGTAGTGATGAAGCCGTCGACGTCATTTTCCTGCATTCTGAGATTGACCAACTTATTAAAGGCGTTTTGCTCCTTGGCTGTATCCGTGAAGGCGTTAGTAAAGTCCTGGACGAAGCTAGCCCATAGCGCTTCGTCTGTCTTCTGGATGCGATTGGTGATTCGGGTGGTTCTCTCTTCTAGGAGTGCTGTCTGCACGTCGGTCCAGTCGTCCACTTTAGGGCCTCTGATGTACCCAATGGCTAGCGCTACTCGGTTGTAGGGGATGGTGACATTGTTCGACTTCCCATTGAGGATTCAGTACAGCTTGAATTCTTTTAGGAATTTGGCACTTTTGCTTCGGTCTCCATTGAAGATTGCTGGCGCGTTTCCTTTCATGGAATTGTTGCCGTTTCCTTGTGGTGTGGAGATTGTTGCCATACTGGTCTGCTGTGGTGGAGGTGGGGGTGGTACGGGTTGCTGGAGAATGGGTGGTGGTGGTGTAGGCTGCATGGCTTGGTGTGCTAGGCGAAGTAGCTGCGGTGTGGCTGTTGTTTCCTGGGTAAGAGGGTGACTGCCTTGAAGTGTGGCAATGTCCTGAAGCCCGGTGCTCAGAAATTCTTTGAGCGGCTCTGTTTCCTTTTGTTTCCCTTTTGACGTAGAAGGGGCTAGTGGTGGCGAAGGTGGATCTACTTCAATGCTTTCTGGGGCTTTACCTGGATGTCCTAAACTGTGGTATCGTCATGGGGGATGCAGTTGTCTGGCTTTGTCCAGTAGCGATTTTCTGCCCACTCAAGGATGTACCAGTGGTCGTTGATGAATTCGATGGGGAAGTGTTTTTCGCTTCTGTCAGGGGCTCGGATCGTGTGGTGGTAGCACCACTTTCTGGGGTTTCTGTCAGTGTCCTTCCAATAGGCTCCTCCGCAGATATAGTCTGGTAAGTCTGCGTTCTTTTGTGGCGCGACTGGGGTGTCCCTTGTTTCCGAGATTTGTATTCAAAGGGTCGCCACATTTACTGTCCTTCTTCCTGTAGGATGAGCTCTACTTGGTGGATGAAGATGGTGCAGACGAAATCGACTTCAGCAACGATTTCAGCAAGTTCTTGTGCGACCTGATCAAGGTTACGGTGGTGCCTGTTTGGACCGTTGGCGCAGGTTCTTGGGCACTCATGTCGGTGGCGGTTAACGTCGCTTTCGAGTTGATCTGTGGCTTCTCGTGTCCAAAGGATGGCTTCAAGGATTTCTGGCAAGCTGATCTCGTGGAGGGGTCCTAAACACGGTCGTCGAGTAGACTCCAGGGCTTTAGCGATAGCTGTAAGATGGTAAGGGCTGCTTCAAACGCTGTGAAGTCTTCTAGCCACTTCTGTTCGATGAATCGGAAGTTTTCTACTTCAATTGAGAGGGCATGATGTTGCTCTGATTGTTACAACCACAACCACCATGCGCACTGACTTGTGCACGACCCAGTCTGTGCAGGAGCTCCTGGAGCTCACAGCTGGCCTACTGACAAGACAAGGATGGAATTGGGACTCCTAGGGAGTGCCCCTGAACCGCTACGCACTCATTTGACACTATGAACACTGAACTGATACTATACGGACTGATTAGGAAGGAGGCTGCTAGCCTCATGTATGCTCGCATGGTTGCGGCACTCGCATGGCACACGCATGTGCATGCATCACGCATATCACATCGGCACATCACAGAACGCTAAAGGCGTGTTCCCCTGGGTCCAGGGTGTAGTGCAGACGTGTTGCAGCGTGTTGGCAGGCCGCGCGTTCACCGGACATTGAGTACTTTTGCTATTGGGTCGATCACTATGACCCTTGATCTCATACCTCATGCACGCCCTTGATTTCTTACTGATACACTTGCGCGTCCTTATGACGCAGAGTCTGGAACCTACTAGATGCATGGGCCCTATGCCCTGACGATTACGCGGCCCTCGAGACAGGGGCCTTCACGAAACTATAAGTAGCACACTCCTTTGTGCAGTAGACTACAGACTCGACCTCCTTAATAATCCAGCCTATTGAACCTAGGAATCCCTTGCAGTGGGAAGCACCCCTAGGATACTCCGAACCAGAACAGACCTTCCAAGGCCACCAGTACACTCTCCTTTCCTCTCTATCCCCCTCTCTCTCCCTTTGTCATAAGGGAACTCTTTTGGCTTGGAACACCTTTGCATAGAAGTCACTTAGAGGTCACTGCGCTATCGGTGCACCTTTGACACTTGTGCACGACAGTTGGCTTACGTCTTGAGCCATAGTAATCAAGAGGAGAACTATTGTCAAATCGTCCACAGTACCGGAAGTACTACCTGAAGCAGGACTTGGGCTGAACCAAGTCAACGATAAGCAAGTTGCTTAGAACGCCCAAGGCTGAGCGTAACACTGATGGTCCTTCAGCACAGGACAGGAAGCAAGTGGCGTTGTGACGATATACTGCGTCGTCAAGGAGGATTCTCCACTGAGTGATGTGTGTGCGTCTTCTGTTAAGATCGCTGAGGCGTTCCCAATAGTCTGTATTGTCCAGGGCGGGGCGTTCCTGGTGTTTAGTGGGAAGCTTGACTTATGTTACGGCTCGACGGGCCGTGAGCACGACTTGTGCGACTTGGGCGTGGGCAAGAGTGAACACGTGTGAGGCAATGAGCACGTGGTCCTGAGCGTGACACTTCTGGTGGTCACGTCGACGCAAGAGTGAAGCTAAGGTCTTCGGAGTAGAGCAAGCACGTGACTAGTGCGAAAGCTCAGAGCTAAGTCATTGCAGCCGACTTAGAGAGGCATGAGAGTGAAGCAGGGCCTTGCTGAGTGATGAACACGAAAGGCGACTTGAAGTGGCAAGTTCAAGTAAGGGCAATGGCTTAGAGCGGCAAGCTCAAGTGAAGAGGCAAGACAAATCGATTTAGAAACGAAGTCAAGCTTAAGGCTTGACTGTACGCAAAGTGCGGCCCTTATATAGGCCCATACAGGAGGATCACGTGCTACTATGCTACCAAGTCATAACAAGGGTAGTGGAGTAGTCCGCTAAGTATAGTACCAGCTCCACAGGCCACTGCGGAGCGGGGTGAGTCAGTGCTAAGTATAGTACACGCTCCACGGCATAGTGGAGCGTGGCGAGTCAGCTATCGAGTCAGGGTCTAGAACGTGAGGCTGGGCGCAGGCCAGGTATCGTAACAAGAAAAGGAGACAGTCCACACAGTCCGTAGGTGAGATCGTAACACCAGCTTTCTTAGTGGCAGCTAGGGGGATTTGTGCAGCAGCCTTTTTGGACATAATATAGATTGGGAGTCCTTGCATGGTTCCCTCAGTCCAATCTACCATAGGATTGAATGCTGCAAACCAGGGGAAACCCAAGATCATCCTGTCTTCTCCTAAGTCTGTGATGTAGAAGCACATAAGCTCTTCCTTGTCCTGTAGACAGACCAGGAGGTCGGCATAGTGGGTGATCTCTCCTGCTTTGTTGGGGGTTCCATCCACGTTCTTAATTGGCTTAGGTCTTTCTAGTCTTTGGAGGGGGAAGTGTAGTCTTTTAGCGGTCTTCCAATCGAGGCAATTGGAGGTAGCTCCGGAGTCTATAAGGATCTTATCTTTGGCCATCGAGTGTGCGGATCGTAAAACAACTGGTATTGCCATAGATTTCTGTCGTGATACAAATACAGTGTCCACTCAAAGTGCTCATACCCAGGCCGATGGGGTAGAGCGTCCTAAAAACCCTTTTGGGCGAAAGCTTTCTCCAAGAACTCCTCCTTTTCCTCTGCAGACATAGTGTTAATGGAGTCGATTACTCGATCGACTCCAAGCTTCTCTTCCTTCTCTGGCTTCACTTCTTCTTCTTCAACAGTAGTTCTGATGTATGCAGGGGGTCCCTGAGACGGCTGAGAGTGGTTGGTTCTATTAGAAGGGGTAGAGGTGGATCCAGTGTGTGTGGGGCAATTTCTGGAGATGTGTCCCATCCCAGTGCATCGGAAACATTTGCCAGCCTTCATGAGTTGTTGCTTCTCATCGTCTGTTAGGGTCCTGCCAATGCGATCAACGTCCATGGGGACTACTGCATTGTTCTGATTCTGGTTCTGGTGTTGGGGAGTGAATGGCTTCTGTTTCATGTTGAAAGAGCGGCGCCACACTCCCTCAGACTTCCCAAAGCGAGAGCAGGTGTCCTTGCTCTTCCAGGTGGGGTAAAGCATCTTTAGGCGGAGCCAAACATCGTGTTCAGTGTGTGCTGCGGCCACCCAATCATCCCACGTCTGGGGGTTGTGTCATTTGATAATTTCCTTCCCTAATTCATCAGGAAGGCCCGCTCAAAGGGTGTCCAGTGTCCCTTCTTCATTGAGGCCATATCCGGCCTTTGCTGCATATGTGCGGAACTTGGCAAGGTAGGAGTCTAGATCCCTTCCTTCCATTCGGAGGCTCTTGAGTTGGGCAATTGCATTCTGCTTTTCAGCTGAGTCCACAAAGGCCTGATTAAACTCTGTGGTGTAGTGAAGCCAATAGGCATTATTGGTAGAGGGGATTTGGACATGGTTCATGTTTGGGTCATCTGGGGCACTCTTTTCCGCAATCCAAGTGTGTATGATGTCGACCCAGTTGTCTACCTTCTCTCCTCGTATATAGCTGAGGGCAAGGAGAGTCTTTCGGAGTGGATTGGACATTATGTCCGTTCCTTCATTTAGTCCCACATAAATGTT
Source organism: Lactifluus subvellereus (assembly GCA_022496195.1). NCBI lineage: Eukaryota > Fungi > Basidiomycota > Agaricomycetes > Russulales > Russulaceae > Lactifluus > Lactifluus subvellereus. Next base: position 2,010 of record WTXC01000560.1, on the reverse strand, counting down.
AAACTCTCTGACAAATGTTTTGGCCTTGGTGCGATCCCCTTCGAATATAGTAGGGGGATTGCCTATGGGTTTGCCACCAGTCCCTTGTGCAGGGGCCGGGGCTGCTGGTGCGGCCTGTTGGGCCGCTTGCTGCTGTGGTTGGGGGCCAATATTTGCCATGATTGAGGGTAAGGGGTGTAAGGCGGCAGGGGGTTGTTCGATAGGGTGTGTGGGGACTAGTAGGGTAAGGGGGGATTGTTCTTCTGGTGGGACAGGTTCTCCTACAATGCTGAGGAGTGTAGGGGGTTCTGGTTCACTTGGTGGGGACTGGAATGATTCAGTAGTGTCGGATTCTAGTTCTTCTCGTGGGTCTTCTGGACGCAAATGTCCTAGGCCTATAGCCTGTTCTTGGTCTCTACTGAGGGCGAGGTAGTCTGAGGAATAGGTGTTCCCATCTATGAAGAAGAGGGGAAACCACTGGTTTCGATCCTGATCAAACTCTACTGCTCCTCTTCTTCCGTTGAAGTATCTGACCCAATAGCCTGCTCCGAGGCTGTCTTCTCTCCAATAAGCTGTTCCTCTGACGTGAGGGAGGAGACTGTCTTCTCCTCTTCTGTCGTAGATGAAATACTCATCTGGCCAAACAGGAGGAGGATCCTGTAGGTCTTGGTGGGTAAATCCCTCTTCTTGGTCTGGTTCTTCTTCCCCTCGAGCTGAGTAGGAAGCCACTGTGTTTGGAGGAGACTCGACTTAATGTTAGGCTCAAGCGTTGGCCTTCTGCACGACTTGTGCGACGGTTTGGTTTGTTGACTTGGTCTAGCCCAAGTCTAGGCTTCAATGGACTCTGGAGGGCCTGGAACGCACAGGCAGAGTGTGATTCACAAGAGGAGTGGACAGTCCCTTCAGTGCGATGTTAGGAAGGATTGATGAATCGTCCCTACACAACGCAATGAGAGGAAAGGCGGATCGACACTTCAAGGGGTAGGGCACAAGCTTGGCAAAGCTCCTGCCTCTGCGCCTTGAGGGGAAGTGCAGGCTAAGGTAATCACAAGACAACCTCAGCTTGCAGAACAGGGGAACTAGCTTGATTGCTCAAGAAGTCGAGTCTGGGGTACATACTGATGAGGCAAAGCACTATAAGTACTAGGTAGGGTCAAGGGTAGTGCGTCATCGTAACTATGAGGTCATGTACAAGGGCAGAGGGTAAATGCGTCATAGTACAGGGTATAGGGTAAGTGCGTCATCGTACAAGGGCCTAGGGCCCGTCATCAGTAAGCAGTCAGCAGCCTCATGGTTCACATGAGGTGGTGGGTCGAGGGAAGGCATATGGGAAAGAAAAGTAAGGGTACTCAGTCCAGAGCGGTCCAGATCGTAACATTAGGTAGTGGTAGTTCTCGAGCTCCAGCATCCATTTTTCTGCGTCATCTCGTATTCCAGTAAAGATGGCAGGGGGTTGTCCTACTAGTTTAGCGTCTGCCCCTTGGGGGTTTGGAGCGTTAAGGTTGAATCCTGGGAGGTCCCATCTGCCTCCTGGTGGGCCTCCCCCAGGTGGGCCTCCTCCTGGCGGGCCTCCTCCTAGCGGACCTCCTCCTGGCGGGCCTCCTCCTGGTGGGCCTCCTCCTGGCAGACCTCCTCCTGGCGGACCCCCTCCTGGCAGACCTCCTCCGTCTCTGGGAGGGCCCGCTCTGGGTTCTGCTGGGGCGAAAGGGTTAATCCTAGCAATGGCTGCATATGATGCTCCTGTTCCAATGGCAAAGCGTGCTGGTGCGATAGTGTGAGTTGTCATGGTCCGTGTTGGGACCTGTTCTTCTTCGATAGGACTGGGGTCTCTGATCTCTTGTGATGCTGCTCTGGCGAGAGCTTCCCTGATATCTTTAGTGAATGGGGCGACATACTCGGGTCCTGTTGGCTCCACTGGTTCGTCTAGTACTGGGAATCTGGTTGCTGCATCTGTGTAGGTGAAATACTTGTTTGTCTTGTTGTCAAATGCTACTTCGTACCACCGTCCTGCTACGTGGTGTACTGGGTATG